>QJNZ01000632.1:0-56236 GCA_004155055.1 Monosporascus sp. CRB-8-3
ATCTATAATCTTAAAACTGGTCAGCATCCTCCCTCGCATATCTTACCGGTAACGTTGCTCTATACTCGGTCAAATACGATCACAACCAATGTTGTACTAATATTCCGCCAGCCAAGCAATCTTCGATATTTCTGATATCATATATCTCCTTATCCTGCCCTGGTACATGCGTATTTTCTTGTGGACGGATAAGACGAATATCATCCCATCCTCCCCCGTCGTAGCCTCCCGGTGGTCGAATCGAGAGCCGACATATGCAAGGAGCCGTCAACCAACCCCCGGTTTTGAGGCCGTATCCATTCGAACAATTGGCTCTCAACTCGTCGGCCAGGTAAAGGAATTAACCGCGAAAGTGGAGTGAGCTATGAGCTAACACTACGTAAGTAAGGGAGGTGTGACGCTCGTGTGCTGTCGCACTATGGGACTTCTTTTTCTAGACGTCAACCCTCACGACCTGGTTACCCCTTTGGAACACAACCACGCCGTCGAGGCTTCCTGCCTTGTCCACTCGAAAACAGAAAACAAGCGGCGAGCGTAAACTCATAGTTAGTCGGGCACTTGACCATGGTATATTGTGGAAAGGCCTCTCAGGGATGCCAGGGCTGCAGAACCCGGCGCATCAAAGTGCGTAATATGTTGCTTATTATTAAGTCATTCTTCCCTTAGATCCTGTCCCACCTCGCCTTATTTCACCCACACCCTCCCGGTTCATCTTTTACTCCTACCTACGGTGCTGCATACGGCTCGAGCCTGGGATCCAGTCTCCTTTGTCAAGGTCACCTTTTATACCGTGATTCTGCGTCACTTCGGTACTTCGGAGTAAGGGTTTCGATTAAGTTAACAGAAGTGGCTAGTGTGATAAAGTACGACCAGAATGTTCTCAGTGCGTTCGAGTGGGCAAAAAGTGCCTTGGATACCGGGACCAACTATCGCTGATGTTTCGGGATGAGAGTAAGAAAGTCATTCAGGTCAGCATCTAGAGCCCCTTGTTTTCTTCATAGATCTGCTCCAAGAGGTTTAACCCCTCATCGGGCCGTTTCACTAGTCATGAACTTTCGAGACCCCGTTGAAAGCTTCCGGGAGCTCCCAATTCCTGTGAATCCGACCTTTACTGACTCCAGATAAGAAAGCACATGCACAATGGGGAACCCCAGGACCCTCAGACACTGCCGGCCAAGGTTCGGTTCTAACGAACCCGTCTCAGTCGACGCCATCGTCATCTTCAACGCCATCTAGCGAGAGAAGCTTGACTTCCGGTGGCCCATCACCAATCAGCCAAATTGTAAAGCATGGGGTGACTTCAACGAGAGTACCTCGGACGGTGGGTCCCAGCTTGGACGAGCGTGGACTTCAGTTCTATGTCACTCGTTATCTGGCTAACCTGCCGGATGCCCCACGGCCTGAGGAGTTAGTATCGTACTGTAGAAGCACGGATGCTATGCAAAACATCGCTATTGCCGTTGGCCTGGCTAGCATGTCCAACCTACATAAGGACAGGGACCTTAACTTGTACGCGCGCGAGAAATATGTGACAGCATTGAGACAAACCGGCGAGCTGGTTGTGTCAAGTCAAGTTCAGCAAGATGCGAGGGGGTTCGCGTTGTCCCTGAGATCTGTCATCACTCTCGCCCTATTCGAGGTAAGCCCAATGCCTATCATCCGCCTGCCAAATCCGAAGAGATCCTGACCACTTCCAGGTCGTCAACCGAAAAGGGTCGGTCGTCTCAGCTAGTACGGCTAAAACTCATGTCCAAGGGGCTATCGCTCTATTCAAGTCGGCACTTCCATTCCCTCACGCGCCCCAAGGGGGTGCTCGGAGTGCTCTCCAGGCGATATTTACATTAGTAAGGAGTGGCGTGTAATCCGTTTGTACATCTGCTAAGTATCCTAGTTCATCCCCTCCCAGAAGACCGCCACACCCATGCCACCGGCCTTCTTTGAGGTGCTCGGCCGCTGCGGGAAGCTGCTGGAAGGAACACCGGATAAGGTTTGCGTTGATGTGGCACTAGCCATCGCGGAAGTCTGCCGGCTTTCGGCGCAGATGGACCAAACAGCGTACACTGACGGGCGGGCTCCGGTCGAAGCCCTGTTACAGCAGCTAGTAACCCTGCAGGCAACTTTGGACTTGCTAGAGGACCGCCTACGTGAAACCTACCCTTTCCAGGAGAACCGGGGGGATTATGATCCTGCAGTTGTTTTCCGAGGAAGGTGGCACTCGTACGAAGGAATATGGTCTGCTCGGATATGGAATCATTATCGCTGGGCCCAGATCCTTTTGAACGAGATGCTCCTCAAAAGCACTATTGAATATCCCATCTCGAGTGGTCGGTTCATCACGGCGGCCCACAAAGATCGGTGTTTCGCCATATTGAGGAGAATGGCGGAGGACATTTTGATCAGTACACCGTCGCATTGGCATCATCCAAGACTCGACAGGGAGACGGCCAGGACGCTCGGGGCTCCCAGCCAAGGCGGTGCCGGGGGCCTTGGTGTCCCTCCACTCCTATGGCACCTAAAAGTCGCGGGTAGTGCCCGCGGCGTCTCCCCCGAGCTGTGGAAATGGTCCTACGAGACCATTCAGGTGGTGTGGAAGGACATGGGAATGCAATACGCCATCGCAATCGCCAATGCCATGGAGAGCGAGCGCGCGATACAAGAGAACGTCGTCACGAGGAAAATGAAAGTTGAAGAGGCAGCCGTGGACAATTTGTGAAAGGCGCAAAGGCGCGTGGAACTGAGGGTTAGGACCGCAGTGCCCTGATACGTCGTTCCACTGGCCCGTCGCGCAGTGTAGGAATACAGCACCAGTGATATTTATGAGCCGATGGTTAGACATACCGGCATATATACGGGTAGATTGTGTATAGATAAACTTCAACCCTTACAGGGATAGCTACTTTACCTTGTTTTGCGTTCCGGGGCAGACACAGTTCTTCTCCACTTTAATACGTATGCTTGGCCAGATACCCCCTGCATTTGCTTGGATATCCAGATATTCAAAGACGACTAAGCAATTCCAAAGCTTTGCTCGGTTAAACCTCCCTCTTGGTGTCTTTACTGTTGTACGAAGCAGCCATCGCAAATAGGCGGTTTACCTTGCAATGAAATCATTGCTAAGCGTAAGGTATCCAACGTAGTATATCCAGGGGTTCTTTTGCGTATAACTTGAGACTATCTCCTGTTAGGTAGCTTCAATAAGGGCGAAGACGCGTATCTCAGAGATGTTCGCATAAAGGCAAATTGGACATTATTTAGATTGACTAAGTGTAAAAGGAAGGAACAACGCGGCGGCGTGCTAGGTAGTATGACATTAGAAATACCTCACTGGAACTCTTACGTCTCGGGATACTGATTGGCAGCAGTGGTGTGGTTATTGTCGGTGACACTTGCGGCCGTAACTGCCCTTGGTATTTCGGTTTCCCTTGCTGCCTAAGCGGACTGGAATGGAGCGCCTTAATGGGTAACCCGAAAACATCACAAATCAATCTATAACAGCCAATTTTCGCCATGGCCTCAATAACCCATAACGCCACCAGTTTCACTACCCCTCCAACACCATCTCTCTAGCGACTAAAAGCTTAGTCCGTCAACAACTATGGCGGAATTCAAGCCATTTAGGCGCCTCCCTGCAGAGCTGAAGCTGCAGATATGGAGGACGGCACTCGAGGAAGAGAGCAAGCAGGATCGACTCGTTCTGATGGACGACTGGACCTATAGGATCACACCCACGCGACAGCTCATTTCCCCGTTCCTCACGGCGAACAAGCTCGCCCGGGAAGTGGCTCTGGGCTTGGGCTTTCTATTCGACGAAGCTCGACGTGTCTTACCAGCCCGTAGACGGAGAAGCTAAGAGCAAGGGCGCTCTATACCTGAACGTCCAACGAACCACTTTCTACTTACATTATCACAAATTTCGGTGTGACTCGAAGAAGAGCTTTTGGGAGGAAAAGATGCTAGGTTAGAATTACCCTAGCTTGTGGGATGTGACGCCGGGCTACACAACAAATCCGTTGTCCACCGACTTGAGAGCGAAGATACAGAGTATCCGAGTAATGAGAGCTTTGGTTTTCCGCGGCCAGCCTCCTTCCTGTTGTGGGTGCTCATATTCTGACCGATACGACGAAGAAGGTAATCCCGTCTCTATGTGCTATCGGCGAGACTACCCGAACGCCAAGTCCTGCCGTCTAGTGATCTTGAAGCCATTCACGGAAGGTGCAGAGTTCATCCAAGGGTTCAGCACAATGAACGCAAACGAATTTTCTAAGGAATGGAACTCACGCTACGTCACTTGCGACTTCGATCCGTAGGCAATGTTGAGTCGAAGCCTGCCGTGAACTGAAGCAAGACGGGCAAAGGGGGCAAGGGGCGGGGGCAGTGGGTAGAGGCATGGGTGGATTTGAGGATGGTTCATGCTAGGGGATACGGCTGCTATGATTTTCGATGAGAAGTTAGAGTCAAATTTCGACATGGAGGACTCAGGAGTTAGGGAGCGGTCCTTACCAGCTTCATCCTCAGGGTCGTATGTATAACAACACATCTAGACTGCCACCACGTCCAAAAAGGCCTCCTGTCTGCCTGTATTACTAGATCTTTGATTCTAGTGGCTTTATGTGATTGTTTTCAAACTATTAAGACTGAATATGGCGAAAGTGTGAGGTTTGTCGCTTGGGGGTTCGTGGTCTATGATGATGTTTCTATCGTCGACAACTCCGACATCACCTCCCTTGCGGAAGCCAGTGTTGAGATTTTTGGGACACTGTGCAGCACACCGCTTAGCTGGGGTTATTCCACGGCCAACCCCTCTATCTTGGGACATCCTCCATAGCCATCTCATGATAACACCGCAATCAAACTAGCGGATTCCCTTCTTAAACTGAGTCCACTAGTTCTTGTTGTCTCCAGGATGGCACCCCGATCAGCCGACTCGCAAGACTCGGCGTCCGTTAACAATGAGCCAGTGTGGAACTTCTCCGATCTACGGTTCGAAATGCCCAAATCGGTGGTGATGAGGAAGGCGAACCTGGCATTCCGCAGCAGATCCGATCCGTCGCGCTCCAGGACATCCAAACGAGCGGCGGCTCCGCCGAAACGGCCGATTACTGAGCCCTTCCCGTTCTTCAGTCTTCCTCCCGAGCTCAGGAGCGAGATCCTGAGCGTCGTGATCCTGCAGGACTCGTCGTGCAAGGACGTCATGAGTCTGTTCCTGACATGCGAGAGGATGTACAGGGAGGCCGCGTCCGTTTTCTACTACGACGTCTGCCTCGACAACACGCAGTCCAGGGGAATGGCGGACCCATTCTTGGTTGGGCCGCCGGCCCGCGTCACGCCACGCCGTTATGTGCGGAATCTGACCATCAATTTCTACATCAGGGGCCATATCCACCTGTTCCATGAGACGTACGGCACGGCCTTGCGTGATATGGTAGAGAATGGTCAGCTGGCGCACCTGCGTCTGGAGATCGGGAGCAACTTCCCGTCCGATGACTTCTGGGGCGGCATCGACACGTACGGCGACGACCTCCGCCTCCTCTGCGGTAAAAAGAAGGACATGGAGATCTACGCGCCACGTTTCATCACGAAGCCACCGTTCCAGAGCTTCCTGAGGCTGCTTCCGGACCTCAAAGTCCCGAAGATCACGTTGTACGTGGCGAGCGTGGAGCACCACAGGTTCTGGTGCGCCTTCCACCGGGCACACCCGTCGGGCGAGGCGTGCGACGGTGAGTGGAAGGGCAAGGCGAAATTCTTGAAGATCAGGTGGAAGGCCGCGGTCAAGACGCTGAGGGGAGTGCGAGTCGCACCGGCCGCGGAGCATCCCTGATGATTGCCAACGCCTGGGCCCCAGCTCGGTTCACCTATATGTCGTAGCGCCATCGTGACATGGCTGTCTGCTTGACATCCCACGGCTAGCATGATGAAGGCACGGTGGAGTTCATGGAGCACAGCAAGGGTCTGATGTATCGATCACCGCCCATCTCATCGTACGACGCCAACCGTGATGCCTAACCCACCCAATCCCTTAGTCCCCATTGAATCTGGGGAGAACTGTATGAGGCTCTTGCAGCGGCGACTGTCCCATTTCAGATCACAGCGCAACAATACACTCTGCATCTAAGGGCCGCACGTTTCTGTATATGGCCACACTCCCGCACTTGGAGGAAAATGGAAGATGGCGAAAATTGTCAACCTACTGCAGTAGACGGAGGAATGTTGCCGGCCAGGAATGATACCATACCTCGCTCGCAAAGCTATGTGCGCTTTACGTGACGGAATGCATACTGGGAGCTTTAAGGGCGGGGGGATGATTATTGCAGATGGAGACCGACGTATGGAACTACATATTTCCCTTGGATTGAACGGGTAAAAGGCTACACTCGTCCTAGGCATAGAGTCCCAAGAGTTTGCTATATACGTTTCCCGCAGTTTTCCTCGCCAGGGAATGGTATTCACACCATGATATTTTGGGGAATACATAGCGTTAAGTTGCAACTACGGAGCTCCAAGACATATAAACATCATGGGCACGGGACTTGAATGTATACAAATACCCGGAAAAGATAGTCGATTGCCCGGATCTATTGTTATAAGCCCTTTATGGCCTCCATGACCCAGTCACTATGCACTAAGGTACAGACCGGAGTAATTGCGCAAGAGAGGCATTTTCTTGTTGACCTTGATGCGTTTGGATGCACAAAGGAAACGACTTCGAAGTCTCTTAGCCATCCCTTAACTTAGATGTGTGACTATTTTGTATACCCTTGCACCCCACACATCGTCAGCTTCAAGTGCTAAAGCAAAAGGGGTATGGTTCAAGATCAGCGGATAGGCCCCACCAGTCTAGGCGAAGAGCGATAACGATAAGGCTAAGGCTTTAAGCAGATAAGGCAAGTAAGGCTGAGCTTCCTTGGCTGCAGTTCAATTAACGACATCGCATCCATTGTATTCACATCCGGCTCGCTAACACAATCAGCATCGTTGTCTCACACCAACATCCACCTTTCCATCATCGCGCGCTTACTTAAGTACTCAACCAACGCCGATTTCAAACTACCCCTTTACTCTATTTCAGTAATACGCCTATAACCATCCGCTTCGTCCAGATGGCGACCCAAGGCAAGTTGCATCTGGGGCTCGATGATATGTGGCATTACTCTCCCTAACAATGTGATCATGGGCATATATAGCCGCCGCCGACGACGAAGGCACCATAAATGTCGCGCCGAAAAAAGCCCCTAGGCAGGGCGTTATCAAACTCAAAAAGGCACCGCCGAAAATCGTCAAGCCGGGTAACTGGAGGGACAGCTTCATTGACGGCGGTACGCCTAATTGCCTAGCGTAGCTCTGAAATTGCTTTCCATGGTCTGACATCGACCGATGATAGATGAGAAGGGATCTGTAAGGATCACCGAAGGCCCGGAATCCGGCTCCCAATCCGCAAGCCCTGTTATGCAACCACTCGATGATAGGCTCCGTGTGACCTTTGCGACTGGCCGACCCCTCGAAGACCCCATCAACCTACTACAATGCAAACACTGCAGGAAAGGTATCATCAAGAGTGCAGCTAAGGAGCATATTGCGCGCTGCTTAAACATTAAGAGGGAGAAGGCACAGCGCAAAAAGGAAGCGAGGGAGGCCCGAGAACGCGCCAGGGAACAAGCGAGGGAAGAAGAGGCTCGTAAGGCTGATGAGGACGGCGATGCCAAGATGAATGATGACAGTGACGACGATGACGATGGTTCGCCTGAGAAGAAGGGTGCTAACGGCAAGGCCCCCAAGAAAGTGGGCGGCAAGAAGCCCGACGGCGAGCCAAAAGGCAAGAAGCGGAAGGCAGACGGGGATGCAGATAAGGGCCCGAAAAACAAGAAAAAGAAGGAAGAAGCGAAACCCAAGGCACCAAAACCTAAAGGTACCCGCACACACAACATGACCCTTCGATCTTCATCCCGATCTTCATCCTGATCTCAACCCCAACAACACTAATCAATCATGCCTGACTCTATATTTTTAGGCCCAGTCGACGTCGAAAAGCAGTGCGGTGTTTTGTTACCTAACGGACAGCCGTGCGCACGCTCTCTTACGTGCAAAAGTCACAGCATGGGCGCCAAGCGAGCCGTTGCTGGCAGATCACTGCCTTACGACATGTTACTCGCCGCATATCAGAAGAAAAACCAAGCGAAGCAGCAAAGTGAGTATCAATGTGAATGTAGCAACGAGATGGCTAAATCGTGATAACTAACGACCTTAAAGAAGCTGCACTCGATGCCAATGCTCCTCTCGAGGACGACGACGATGCCAATGCTGGACCTGTGGATTCCGACGAAGAGACGGCTGCTGTCATGAGCGCTTTGGCTCGGTGGAACCCGCAACCCGTCATGCCTCCGCCTATCTTCGCTCCTCTTAAGAGGACCTACCAACTCGCTCGTCTCCACGAACAGCTGCAAACTGCAACTAACGGTGGACGAAACAACATTTTTAAGGTTGTCGGCTACGGTGCTCAGAAGCTTCCCGAGAATCACGCGGATGCCAACATTGATCTGGACGATGCTCCCGGAGAACCGGACCTAGCGATGACGGGCGGCGCCAACGCCAGAAGATCCTCTAGCTTCAGCATTCAAGCTGCTTCTCGGCGGCCATCGGTGGCCAGTCGTGCTTAGGAGTCTCGTTCTACTACCTCTGGTCCAGCCTCTCCTTCGTCGGCAGCCTTTCATCCTTACAAAAGGCCCGTTAAGAAAGAGCAGATATGACGACATTAGTCATCTTTACATTGCATTATGTCTACCCATTATTTTCATTAGTTCGTCTTTCGTCACTGCAAAGGTGGACGAAGTCCACAGTGGGCAGTTCGTGAGGGCAAGGTCAAGGTACGTAAGAACAATTGGTGTAAGCGAACTTCGAACTGATCTAGTCAATAGCCCAAGCGTCACATTCATACACCACCCAGGAATTATCCATCTAGCTGGCAACTAGGTGGTTAATGCTCAACTGCTCTGGTTACTCCAGCTATATCCTTACTCTGTACTGGCCTGGTTTTGCCTAGCATCCGATAGGGAGGGTTCAGCAGTATGAAGAAAGAACAAATGCGCGACTTCCCAAGACAAAGATACCACAAATGATGATTGAAAACACAAGAGTAAATGCTGGAAATGAGGGATGGTGGCATTAGGGAAAGTTTTATTGCCGCGTTTGAGTTCGCGTTGAGGATACCGCCCCGGACTGGGTCACACTGGCATTGGGAGATGCTATCTGGAAGGCTAAGCAAGGCGTTTACAGGTTAGGCAGTGGATTTGATCCCCACCGGCTAAACATGGTGATTGTGCTGGGACCCATCGGGTTGCGTCTGAATTCTTTTGATACCCCTATTGTAAGGCGAAATGAGCCGCAAATTGAATCCCTCTCTCCATCTACAGGACTACTTCGCCTCCCTTCACGCACATGACTACTACGACTGGCCGTGGTATATGCAAAGCGCGAAGCTCCACGATCAAGATCAAGGAAAATGTGCAGCCTACGATCACACGTGTCGTCGTTTAACAAGTCTCTCCGGAATGCATCCAACCAAGCCAACGTGGATACGAGGCTAAAGTCTAGAATTTCCAGAACAAGAAGAGCCTAAGAATGCGTGGGACTCGGTTATCCATCCGGCCGGGCAGCCATTGATTCCTATAGGTCGGCTCCCAAGTTCGCACCCGGCAACGGCCGTTGCGATACATTCTGGGTTATTATCAATTGATCATACTTAACTGATACTGGAGTCCGTATGTCGAATTGCATTGAGCTTCTACCGGCATCAACCGTTGCGCGTCTAGCTCTACTAGGTAGTTTGACGCTCTATGTGGGCGCTGGAGGAAGAGGTAAACCGCGGAGTAAGTGTAGGCTCCTAGCGCGATTCAGGGGGTGGAGCTGCTGAGCTATGACGTCGATCGAGATCCCGAACCGTGCAATCGGGCACGAAGTGAGACACCTTTCTCTGCCTGTATCACCGCGCTCATATCCCTTCACAAAATGTGATTGCACAACATAGCCCAATCCTCCACTGCTTGAGACCGTTGGGCCTGACTCAGACGCAGGCGCCTACAAGTGGAGCCGATATATCGTCACTACCTAAGCGCCTCGGTCTTTCATGTGATAACCGGCAGCTGTACTGGACCGACGGCAACACACCTCCCCCTCTAAGCCTCGTCCCCCCCTTACCCTCCATCAGCTTTTTCGTTTGTTTGGGAAAGGTTTTATTTGTGCGTGCCCGAGAACTATCTTGCTTGATTCTTGGAACGCCACCCGTTTGATATAAACGGACCTCGCTCGTCTCGCCTTGCTGTTCCCATTGCTCATCATGTCTTCATCTGCATCCGTAGCAGACCCGAGCAAGCTACTACCGGCCCTGCAACACGCCGCCTCAGGTTCCCTCGGCACCCTCATCTCAACATGCGCCCTGTATCCTCTTTCCCTAGTCATCACGCGGCTGCAGGTTCAGCGCGAGCTACTCCGTGAAGGAAAGCGCCGGAACCCCCCGCCGCCGCCTCCGCCTCACCCAGGAAGTCGAGAAGTACCAGATCCAGCAGCGACTTCAGCGACTTCAGCAACGGCACCTTCAAGTACGGAGGATCGGAGGCCCGCTTCGGCGACTTCGGCCTCAGAAGCCCAGGCGGCGGCGGCAGCCAATGCAGCGGCAGCTGTAGCGGCAGCGGCAGCGGCCCGTGCTACCACGGCCAATGCCACACAAGCAGCACCGTCACCACCGTACCATCGAGGGCGCCCGTCCGGTCGGAGTGCCGCGCAGAGCGATCGGTCCCACTACGACGGCATCGTCGACGCCTTTTCGAAGATCTGCGCCGAGGAAGGCGGGCCGAAAGCACTCTATTCTGGCCTGGTGAGTAGCTCTCCTGATGTCTACAGAACCCCTTTTTCACGTCGTTCGAGTGCATGATGATGATGAAGATGATGCGGCTACCTATCTACACCGATGCTCGCTCGTCTATACGTGTGCCCTTCGAGCCATATTTCCAGAGGACGCTTTCTGACCAACTCCTTTACATATATTGTCTGGGAAGTTACTAACTTCGGACAGGCCTCCGATGCAGCCAAGTCGTTATTGGAATCTTTCCTTTTCTTCATGCTCTATGAGTGGCTCCGGAGCCTTCGTCTCGCGGCCCACCACAGACGTAAACGGAACAAGGCCGGTCTGGGAGTCCTCGAGGAGCTCGCCGTCGGCGTCCTGGCCGGCGCCGGCTCGCGCGCCTTCACGACGCCCATAGCGAACATTGTCACGCGCAAGCAAACGGCAAGTCTGACCGACGACGGGGAGAGCGCCCGGGGCAAGGGGTTCGGCGAGATGGCGCGGGGGATCGTGAGGGAGAAGGGGATCGGGGGCCTCTGGGCGGGCTACTCGGCCACCCTGATCCTGACACTAAACCCCAGCATCACTTTCTTCCTGCAGGACTTCCTGAGGAAGAACGCGGTCCCCGCCGACAGGCGGGACGACCCGGGCCCGTTCCTCACGTTCCTGCTCGCGGCAGTCAGCAAGTCCGTCGCGAGCACCATCACCTACCCCTTCCAGACGGCTAAGTCGCGGCTGCAGGCCGGCGTCTCCTCCGCCGAAGAGGAGAGGCCGACTGCCAAGGAAGATGAGGAGGACCTCATATCCTTCGAGGACCGCCGGGACGCCGGGAAGGACAAAAACAACTCAAACAAGGCCCTTAAGGGGGCGACGCCGCTGCGCGGGACCGTGCTCAGCACGCTGGTGCAGACGGCGCGCGCCGAGGGCGCCGGCGCCCTCTATGACGGCCTCCAGGGTGAGCTGCTCAAGGGCTTCCTGAGCCACGGCACGACTATGCTGGCCAAGGACGCCGTGCACAAGTTGCTCCTCAGGCTCTCCCTCCTCGTCGCAGGCCTGCTGCGCGAGTTCCGGGCCCGTCGCGGTGGGGCTAGGCCATGGTGGCCAGCGAGGGAGGGTGAACCCGTGAGGAGGGCTGAACCGAGGCCGGTGATGAAGGCTGAGCCTGTACGGGTGGTGAAAGCTGAGCCTACGCTGGCTGTGAGAGCCGAACCCAAGCCGGAGGTGAAAGCTGAACCGGTGACAAGGGCCGAGCCGGTGATGAGAGTAGAGTCAGTGGCGAACGCCGCACCCAAGTCGGTGATGAACGCCGACCCGCTGGTCGGGGCTGCGACGAAAGCTGCTGCCCAGTCGAAGGTGCTGAAAGATGGGCCGCGAGGTGGTGCTCCCGGTGGTGGCGCGCGCGCCCAGCAAGGTGTCGTGATACACGCACTGCCTCCGGCTCTCCGGTATAGCATCGGCCCTAGTGATGCGGGAAGCAGCCGAAGCGCTACGCCGCGTGGTGGCGGTGGAGCTCCTAATGGTGGTGCAAAAGCCTCGCAAGGGCTCGTGATACACGCACTGCCTCCGCCTCTGCAGTATCGCATTGGTCCCAGCGATGCGCGAAGCACCGGCCCACCTAGTAGTGCTCCCGACAGCGGTGCCCCTATTCGTCGAGGGGATGCTAACGCGGATCACGGGGGCGTCATCCGCTCCCTGCCCCCGGCCCTGCAGTACCGCGTGCCTCCCCCCAGCGAGCTCGGGAGGAGGAGACGGCGCCCTGCGGCGTCCGAGGCCGGGTCGCGGTCCGTCGTGAACGTGATCGATAGCTCGCATCGGGATCTCGAGTAGATGATAGGGATGGCTGGGTATTGTATCGTTTTCTGGGATGACGTCTTTTGTATTGTTTTGTACGACTGACGACGTACGAAGGGTTATGCATAGGCGGAGTTGGAAGTCCTTTTCGGGTTCTAGCGATGCATGGGATCAGTGAATACATGGAGTTAAAAGGATGGCTGGATGGACAGACGGACCGGTTGGAAATACATAGCATTGCTGCTCTTTAGCATTATCACGTTACCCGGCATACATACGTACTGGTGTAATCACATTACTTAAGGGATGTAGAGTAGAGTACCGTAGAAGAGCAAAAGGGGCTTCGCGGGTAATTCATTAGCTGCACAAGCTCTGCACGGAGGATGCGACGCATTCGCCCATCTCTTGCAAACTATTCTTTTCTTAACATTGAAATGCCACGCCAACCTTCTTGACCTCGTTGGCACCCGCGGCCGAGAAGCCCGTGCCTTCGCTCCGCAGCTCGACGAGCCCCGGCCGTATCCTCTCCCTCTCCTTGTCCTTTTCCTTCTTCTTCTTCTTGCCCCCGTCGTTCTCTGGCTTGTTATCATTATCGCCGTTATTATTAACGCTGCCACCGTTGCCCTCGTTGCCGCCATTCTCCTTCGTCGACGACGGCTTGTCCGTGAGATCCGCCTCGCAGACGTAGCACCGCAGCCCGCCCTCGGGCGCGTGTGGGTCCGCGTGGTGGCTATGGTGGTGGCCCCCCGTGCCGCCCGGCTGCATGAACTTGTCGACGCAGCCTCGGCACAGCACGTGGCCGCACGGCTTCGCCAGTACGGCCTTGGACGCGTTGCTCAGGCCCTTGCGGCACGCGGGACAGATCCGCCTCCTCGTCCGCCCGTCTCCTCCTCCCCCTTCATCCTCCTCCGTGAAGTTCACCGTCACGAGCGTGTGCAACGAGTACGGGTGGGGGTCGTCCTCGCGCGACGCGGGGCAGATGGGGGTGCCCTTGGTCGTCTTCTTGTTCTTCTTCTCGTCGGTGTTGGTGTTGGACGCGGTCGACGGCGTCATCGACGGCGTCCAGAACGACGGGAGCGCCGCCTTCGCCGCTGCCTCGGCCTTCTCCGCGTCGAGCAGGCGGCGCGCCTTCCGGCGGTCCTCCTCGGCGGCCGCCCGCGCGAGCTCGTTGGCGTCGAGCGAGAGTTTCCGCTTCCCTGGACGTCTGTCGTTGTCGTTGTCGTCGCCATTACCGTTATTCCTCGGCGTCCGGCCGTCACCGTCGTCGTCGCCGTCGTCCGGCATCCCGGACTTCGCCCTCCCCTTCACGTCGAGGCCGTTCTGCACCATCTCGAACTCGCGGACGGCGCGCTCGCGGGCCTCCTCGTCGGCGCGGGCGCGGGCGTCCTGGGCCTCGCGCATCTCGAGCTCGCGCGCCCTCTCGAGCCGCTTGGCCTCCCGTTTCTGGGAGAGGATGTTGGACAGCGCGCACTCGCGGCAGAACAGGTCGCCGCGGGTCGCGCACGCCACGGGGTCCCGCGCCACCTCGAGACACAGCGCGCACGACGCGAACGGCAGGAAGCTCTCGCGCGACAGGCGCGCCGACGTGGCGCCCCAGGCCCGCCGCGCGAGGTCCCGCTCGTGCGAGGTGAAGACGGCGCGCGAAGTGTTGCGCTTGCCTGAGAGAGAGAGCGAGAGAGACGAGGGTTAGTCTTCGTGTTGACCTTATTGAGTACGTGAAGGAAGGGGGAGGGAAGGCGGATTGGAAAGGGTTGTGTTGAGTATACGTACTATGTGCCATCTTGAGGCTTATGGTGTTGAAGTGGGCAAGGCAAAAGCAGGTAACGAGGTAGAAAGTTCAATGGTGTATGTCGTCAATCAGAAGCATCCGCCGGGGCGTGTCGGAAGGGAGCTTAGGGGTTGGTTGTAGCGGGCCATGCTTCCCCGTAAGATGGTACCTTTTAAGCTTTTAGCCTCTTGTTAGCGCTTGGTAGGACCCCCAAGCAGTTACAATAGTGGAATAGTGGCTGCAGGGCTTCTGGGTCCAATTCTTTCAACTTCCCGCGACATTCTTTTCCCATATACGCGCGTTTATGGGCTGTTCCTACAGTATTTGAGACAGCTAGTCGATCTAGTATACTGCATCATGTATTAATGCATACATCCCTTTTCGAGGAAACTGAATACGCTCCTTTCTTTCCTTCGCTTTGACCGAGTCAAATCGTCAGCAATGAACCGTACTCTAAAACTCCCCCATGGCGTCCGATGAGGAACTCGTTATGTCGAAGCCTAACGTTGGCAGCAGCCATGCTAGGTCGGCTCCCCTGCAGCCAAGCTTATCATGGCGGCTGACTTCCTCGGTGGTTATGGGCCTAACTGCTGCCCTCTCGAGAGGTTTTATATACACTTTCAACTCCGTCGAAGTCACGGGATTGCAGAAGTTCTTGGACCTTTTAGACAAGAGGAAAGATGTCGCTGGTAGGGAGAGGGGTCTCATTACAGGTAGTTACACTCAACACATTGTGAGTCTTGCTGTGGCTTAAGCGCGGCTAATCTCATTCTCAGTATCGAACCACATCAGCATGTGAGCACTTTATACCCGAGTTGCACGCTGAAGTTAGTCTCATAAGCTTGCAACTCGTAGACTCGATGATCCTCTCATGTGGGGAGTTTTACCCTTGCGATATGCATTCAATCCATCCAACATGAGATGGGGACTGGGGGCCCATGACATATGTTACAAGAACAAGTGAGGGGGACCTTCATCATTATCAGGGAGCCCAAAAATCTCTAAGGCTTATGCTTTCTCCATAGGGCTCTTGGATCATTCTTCTACAGCGGACAAGTGTTGCCAACCCATCGCTTACTTCATTCGCCTCACGGGGGCCTCTTCCAGCCGACGATCCCACAGGCGATCCGCCTCCTATCTTCTCAGCCCTTCATCACGCCGCGGCCTTATAACGCTGAGAAGCTTCCGGAGGGGGACGTACCCGACCCCTTCACCGCGGGCGACGGGCTCACGTTCACGACGACGGGCGCGGACCGCCACACAGCGCCGTCGGCCTACCGGGCGAACCGGCACAGCTGGGTGCACGTGTTCCCGGAGGCGTGCGTGCACCAGCACCCGACGGCGAGCATGCGCTACTTCAAGTGGGGGGTGTCGCGGCTGATCCTCGAGAGCGAGCCCATGCCCGAGGTGGTGCCCGTCTTCATCGACGGCACGCAGCGCGTCATGCCCGAGGACCGCGGCTTCCCGCGCTTCCTGCCGCGCGTCGGCGTCGGCATCCGCGTCGCGTTCGGCGACCTCGTCGACGCCGAGCGCACCTTCGGCGACCTGCGGGCGCGCTGGCGCGACCTCGTGCGCCGCGCCAACGGCAACGGCAGAGGCAGCGGCAACGGCAATGGCGGGGGAGACAAGGCCAAGCCGCGGGCCATGGGCGAGCTGACCGACGAGCTCAAGTACGGCCCCGAGGCCGTCGAGATCCGCGTCGAGTGCGCGAGGCGCGTGAGAGAAGAGATCGTCAAGCTGCGGCGCAGCCTGGGGTACCCCGAGGAGGAGCCCGGCTTCGAGCTGGCCGAGACGTGGGCTAGGGATCCGCCCAGGGAGAAGTTCAGGAGTAGGGTCGACGAGAGCCTGGTCAACAAGAAGGAATAGAGGGAGACGATAATACGTATTATGGTGTGCTTCGATGGATATACCGAGTTAGGGAGCGCCCCCTGCTTAGAACTGTGCGTACGAGCAAGCGGCGTGCGCGTGGCTCTTGCGTATTTGAGGGCTCGCCTTATGCCACCCTTCTGTGATGATGAATAGATTCCAGTCAGACAGGCGTGTTTGTCTCATGCATAATTAGACTAGGCTTCCGCTGAAACCAGCTGTTCGGGAAGGTTGAGGACTCGAAGTTCGACCCCTGTATCAAGATTGACCAAAGATGATGTTAGGACTCGACCCTCCGTGATTGGTTGACGAGGATGAACGAACAAGCGGTTCAGAGACACAATATCAGAAGCGCAACCGCCCTATGAACATCCCGTGTACCATGCTCCGTATCGAGACAATGTCATTGTTCCACTTCACAGATAACTCCTACTCAACGGCTACTAAGTTACCTCACAACCTCCATGTATCGGGGACTACGGGTGCCTCTAAATAAAAGGCTCAGAAACCCCTACCCATCCATCCCCCTTTAACTCTCTTGCCCTCACAGCCCGAAAGCGCACTCAACCGCACACTACTACCACTAACGACAAAGAACACACCGCCCCATCAAAACCAAAATATCCCATCTAAGTCTCACAAAGAAGCCCAACATAACTAACCTCCGCGGCCCCCCAAAACCGAACACAGATAGACAGACGGTACAGAAAAGAAAAGGAAAAAATGTCCCTCCACACCCTCCTCTCCGAGGCCTGGTCCGGCGTCATCTACCACATCGGCGCGATCCTTCCCCCTTGCGACAACACCCACGGCGCGTTCTTCGTGTGTCACCTGTGCCGCACCCGGACGGCCGCCGGCGACCCGTGCTGGTTCTGCGAGCACCGCCAGTGTCTCCTGTGCTCGGAGTATTAGATTGCTCCTCGGCTTCCGGGTTGCATGAGTGAGTGACTGATCCCCCCCTTCCCCGTTCCCCCTCCGATCTGGAGAGGGGAGGAAATCGATCATCTGCGAGCGCGTAAGTAGGAGAGAAGAAAGGGGGAATAGGGGAAATGGGGAAAAGAAGAAAAGGAAGAGAAAAGCAAAGGAAAAAAAAATTGGAGAGGGGGGAGAGGAAAGAGGATAATACGGAGAATAATAAAAGGTACGTATCTAACCGCGCTGCATTGCATGGACTCGATGGGAAGAAAAGAGAAGAATGCCAAGTTTATTGCTTGGTTGAACCGAACTCGTTCGCCGGGCGGGAGTAGCTAAATAGTAATCCGACGATGCTTTCAATCTTCTATAGGGGAAGACCCCCTCAAACCATTGGTAAAAGACGCCATCCTCGCGCACCGGTGCGATCCCATACACGTATCATCCAAGTGCCCATTCGTAGTAACCCCCATCATAAACAGGAGTTCAAGCAGAACAGGCCGTGAGGGCCCATGATGGTTCAACGCGCAGAGCACCGTGTAACGAAAGGGATACTCCAAAATAATGGGATTCTAGGCCTTCGAAGGGTTGTAAGGGAGGATAACTGCTCTTAAGCGAGCGAGTACTACTGTCGTGGGGAAAAGTTTCATCCAGGCTCTTTGTAAAGGAGTGTACGTATTTTTAAAGATCAGAAGTCGAAACGAGAAACGCACCGAGAGTTCGGTCTTTTCTCAGCTCACAAGTCGCCGAGAAGCCCTCCAGCAGACAATCACAAGGTATAATACGTATTCACCATAGAATAAGAACGGAACACGGCTAGTAACTGGACACGCAGCGGGCGTAGGCATTATTTGAGCGCGCTCTCTTGCGTGGTCATCTCGCCAGTTAGTACTCCGTTTGGTCCTGCGACGGGGGACCGGGAAAGCCTCACCCAGACGTAAGACCAGGCCGCGCAATAATAACCAAAAAAAAAAAAACCAAAAAAAAAAACCCAAAAAAAAAAAAAAAAGATACGAAAAATATCCAGTTGACGAAGCACGATACGCTACACTGTTTATTATCGCCTTGCTTAAAAGAGAACATAGAAGGCACGAAGAAGAAAAAGTCAAAAAGGTTGTGTTTGTGTCGCTAGCAGGAGTCGAACCTGCGTTTACACGGTCTTGCAAAGACGTGTTAAGGGAAGTGTTTCCACAACGTGTTGTCCTAACCCCTAGACGATAGCGACTTTCGTTTGGTCGACACCCCGAGGGGTGATTGCATTAGCTGATGGCTCATTTGCTTATTAGTATATATCACGGATGGCTATTCTGCGGACTCGAGGTGTTATTATGTCAGCAGTAATAGTACGTGATCATCCACCTAGCAAACTTCTTTTAAAGAAGCACCTGTTCCCACCAAGCAACAGAACCTGCGTAGGAAAATGTTTCGACAAAACGGCAGCCGCAGTACAAGTTTCGTAGACGGAGTCATTTATATCAGAGGGGGGCAATATGGGGTCATACCGTGGATTTTTCGAGGGACCTACCAAGCGTGTAGACGCAGCACTCCATCTACTCGAACAGTCAGGGACAGTACATGCCAATTACCATGAATAATGCTGCTATGTGAAATTTTGGGACGCCCTCGAAAGGTGTTGGCATTATTATTGATCTATAGCCTGTGCGCACTTTGTACCTGGTGATGCTAATTACCCCGGCCGCCTTGACATAACCAGCGAAATCGCATTTCGTACTCGACTCGAGCCCCCCCAACCACAGCCAGACCAGACGCCTCCCTCTAAAAAAAATGCTTCTTCGTCAACCTCAGTTACCTCGTTATTCTTTGAAAACAGAATCATAGCTATGGTTCCGATGATATCGAAATCTGGATGGATGGTGTTGATACGCATGGTCCTGGAGTGGCTATTCAAGAACTATGGACGTGGTGTTGGAGAAACTACCTGACTCAAGCACGGAATCGCATAGCTCAGGGAGATTTATGTCGTACGATCTCGTAGAAGGACGCCTGCCGTACGGGATTACCGGCCGCGGTAATTAGGATGTTGCTGCATGACCAAGTCGCTGAACCACGGGTGCTGTAGAGCATCGTGAGCGCTAATACGGTGCTCAGGACGAAGCACGAGCATCCGTTGCAGCAGGTCGATGCCGAGCTGGTCGATCTGCGGAAGAATGGCACGTAGGTCCTGGGTGGCATACATCTGGAACGTCGGCTTGTACTCGGGGAACTGCGTGATGCCGGGCCAGGTTCGTTCTGTAGGCGTACCCATTATGCGGAAGATGCGTACGATCTGATCCTCGTTGGTCGTGCCGGGGAATAGCGGTCTCCCCGTGTACATTTCGGCCATGATGCACCCCGCAGACCATATGTCAATACTCGTGTTATATGTCCTACTCCCGAGCAAGACGTCGGGAGCGCGGTACCAGAGGGTGACAACTTCATTGGAAAAGGTGTTAACGGGAATGCCGAACGCGCGGGCCAAGCCGAAGTCGCCAAGCTTAAGCGCGCCCTTAGAATTGATGAGGAGGTTCTGCGGCTTGAGATCGCGGTGTAGGACACGGTTCTGGTGGCAGAAGTCGATTCCCTTGAGCAGCTGGTACATGAAGGACTTGATGGTCATGGGCTTCAGGGCTCCCCGTTCGCCGTGGGTATCCATGTACTTCTTGAGGTCGCCGTCCATGAACTCGAATACGAGCATGAGCTTATTCTCGGTGTGGATAACGTCGTGGAGCGCGACTATGTTCTCGTGTTTCAGTTCCTTCATCAGGGAGATCTCCCGTATAGCCGTCGACGGGGTGCCTTCTTCCGAATCGAGGTGGATCTCCTTCAGCGCGACAAGTTCGCCCGTCTGGCGATTCCGGCCCTTGAAAACCTATGACATGGGTAACAGGGGTTAGCGTTGAGCGTCTTACGGCATCTCATCCCTAGAGTAACCCACAGTAGCATACGTTCCTTCACCTAACTTCTCCAGCTGCTGGAAGGAACTGGGATGTCTCTTAGGGTCCATCTTGGCCAGCTGAGCAGCGAATGCGGTCGTGTCGGGCGGAGGGTCGTAGATATTGTAGTGAGGAACGGGAGGCGGAGCTTTGGCCGATGTGAACCTTGGATCGAACAAGACACTTCCAGCAGTGCAAGTCTTCTTTAGTATATCTCGAGCGCTGGACTCAGGGGCGTCCTTCCTAGACGCCGTGGTGAAGGAAGGTGAGGGTCCCAGCCAATATCTGGGCGGTCGATATCGCGGATGATGAGATTATAGCAGGGAACGCAAGAAAGTCGCAAGCAGCAACGTCTTCGCAAGAATAAATCTGGCCTCGATGGTATCCCCCCGGGTTGCTAGGCGTTAAAGGAAGTTCTTCGGTACATAGGGATACAAGATATAAGCGAGCCGGGAAAGACGAGAAAAAAGAAGAACAGTTAAAGCCTGATCGAGCAGATTCTATAGCGGGATCCCGCAACAGTCGTAGTACCCAATCCAATCGTTACAAGGAAAGCGGGCCGTCGACCGTAGGATAGCTCGACTAAGAGAAAGGCAGCTAACGAACGTACTCTGCTCTGGTATCACGAAGATGTAGGAAGGTAGGTATGTCGGCGGCAGATCGAACTTTCGTTTTTTTAGCCTTCCACACCTTATGGTAGGTAGTGAGTCAAACCGTAAGTAAAATCGTAAGCAAACCCGGTCAGCTGGCGCTTAGCTCGCACGATTTGATGAGTCTGCACGTCTTTACTACAGTAACGTTAGGCCTTGGCCAGTTGGGGGGCGAATCGTGGGGCAGATTCTACTGTACGAGCAGCGCCCCCCTTGCCCGGTCCCAGGGAGCAGCTCGGCTACTCGTGATCCCTGGCCGGCGGTAAAAGAATGGGGACGGACCCTGCGGAAGCTTAAAGCGCATAAGTACGAAATACGGGAGTATCTTTCGAATAATGGAGTACACAGAGATCCGGGAATGTTGCGACTCGAATTTCATGTCAATGTGGGATGCGGGGTCGTCGGGTTCCATGTCTGGGTATTCACATGTATATCATGTGTATATTCGCATGTATGTATACATGTATATATATACATGTAGGTATATAGGTGTACAGGTATATTTGTTACGGTTCCAAGGTTGAGATGACGGAAGCGCTATGTACAAATGAGATGGTACGCACGACAGTTGAGCCAAATAGCGAAGACCATTAGCACTGTTAGGAATGGAACCTAACTCACTGTTTGGCCCCACCCGTAACTACGACAGGCAAAATGTGGTAAGGTTACCCCCCGTGTACGCTAGGTGGGCATGACCTTGCATTGGCATGCTCTAAAGGGGCATTACCATCCCACCGACTACCGCTCTTACCTAAGCTAATAGCCTAGATAGGTAGTGCTCGCTCTCCACCTCCGAGTCCACCTCCTGTCATCCATCAATTCCTGTCCTGTAGCTTTACGTAGTAATTATTCCGCCTTTTCAGACACGGAGGGTTCCTATCGTCTTGGGGTCTTTTCTTTCTGTTGGGGAGTCTCGTGCGACACACTCTCTCATGTCAACTTGTATGCGATACCCTGATATTTCCAAGTCACAACAATGCGACCGCTTGCTGGCAGCGACGCCTGGCCAAGGCGTCAACGCCCCGCAGCTCATCACGACGCGAACCCCCTCCTGAGCTCGGCCACGTCTGCTTCCAACAGCCATATGTCCTTTGTTCTCGCTGACGAAGCTACTATCGATTCATATATTGAGCAATCAAACGCTCGCCCACTGTTCAGAGGCCCGCGAAAGACGACCTTCGAGTTGGGAAATCCTACCTTGTCTGCCCACGAGGACGATACGGACGATGATGAGGATGACGAGCCATCCACAGCGGCTCGGGCGCGATCAGGAAGCGATTATGCGCATACGTACTCACCCGTGTCTAGAGCATCTGCCTTTACCTATAGTCCGGCCTCCATGGTGTCCCATCAGCCATCCGTATCGCGTCCGATAACCCCGATGATGCTAGGTACTTCGGTAACAGACTCTTTTATTAGCAGCCGATCTTCCAGGAGAGCCTCCTCCGCTGGCTCCATTTCGGAGCATGCCGTCAGCTCCGATGAAGATGACCGTGACGAGGAGAGTGCAGAAACTCCGGCCCAAAGCGGCGCCGATCCCCAGTTTATCATGCCTAGCATTAGAATGCCAAGTCGTCGTCCGTTCACGGCAACCGGGAAGAGTATGGGACGTTTGAAGGTGCTGGTGGCCGGTGACTCCGGTATGATCTCCTTAACCGGGCCGCCTTTTCCCACTCTGTCCCTTGCTAACGGAATGATCTCTGCACATCACAGGCGTCGGGAAGACCTCGCTCATTAGATCAGTCGTCCAGACTTGCGAGCATATTGTCCACATCGACCCCATCGCATCGTCGGGACAACCTAGTACGAGATCTTCCAAATCGAGGAACATTCCTACCGCGCCAAGAACGAGTTCTAACTCGGCAGCTCATATCTCGGAGATATTCGCCAGTACAAAGCCCTATCCAGACTGGTGGGGTGAACTGGACGAGTTCCGAGTCTCTCAAAGGCGGAAGAGTTTCGGCGATAGTATCTTAGAGCGAAATATCTGCTTTGTTGACACCTCGGGATATGGAAACGGCTCATCCGTAAGCTCCGTGCATCGTCGGTATCTTTGGACTTGCTGACGCCGATAGGCTATGGAAACCATTGTGCGTTGTGTTGAATACGTGGAATCCCACCTGGATCGGGTGTCTTCAGATAATCTGAGCGAATCGGACATGCTGAATATGCTCGGGGGCGACGGCGGCTTCCAAGTCGATGTCGTGCTGTACCTCATCTCAAATAGTCAGTCGTCTCGTATGAGCCGGGGGTTTTTCCTAACATCTTCGCAGGGTTGAAACCGGCCGATATCGAGTATATCCGCCGACTGGCGCCGTTGACCAACGTCATTCCGGTTCTGGCACAAGCAGACAAATTGTCGCCAGAACAGATCTTAGCATCCAAAGAGCGAATTGCTGGCCAACTTCGCGATGCCAATATTCGGATCTTTAGCTTTACACCTTCATCCGACGAAAAACGAGCTGGAACTTTAATAACCGCTCCCTATGCAGTCTCCAGCGCAACAGGATCTGACCACGATATAATGGATGCGAGCCTCTTGATGAGCCCCGAGTACGTGCAGCCGCTGATGTCAACAGAGCTGACCTACTTGGTCGAGAACATTTTTAGCCCAAATGGCGCATCATGGTTGCGATATGCTGCGGCAAAGAAATATCTCCAATGGCGAAATATCCCGCTGTCGAGACCTCGTCACCTGTACCAACCGCTTAGCCTCCCTGACCCGGACCACCGGTCCGGACTGACTGCAACCTCAGGTGCTTTAATAGGGAGGCCTTCTTTAGCACTGGCGCGTGCTTACGATCAGGGTCCAGTCGATAGCCGGCCCCAGTTCCAGGTAGCTGACTGGGCAGCCGACCTCCAGCGGAGCCTCGCCAGCGAACGGGCAAAGTTTGAAGCGCTTGTCCGTGGTGAGCGCCCGGCGTGGCTGAAGGAATGCGTGCAAGATGGCACGCTCGTGGCTATCAATGAGCCGAATCGTAAGAGCTCTGTCCGGAGCAGAAGAGACTCGAAACGCGAGCTGTCGGGGAGGACGAAGCATCACCAAGACCCCCTAGGGTTACTGCAGGCAGTTGCGGAATTAAAAGTTAACAGTTGGATCGCCCTGGAAGTGGTGGGCAGCCTTGGTATCTTGGGGGGCTTTGCAGTCTGGCTGTCGAGGCGCCAGCAGTGGCAGTTCGATTCCATTATGCTCGCGGACGAGTGGGCGAAGCTCTGGGGCATGGATATTTGAGCCCCTCTGTATACCAGCCGAGACCGGGATGCGTATACCTACCTCTCTTTATTCATAAGATTCCGCTCCGGCGTGATGAAATCCACCTGACTATATTTTTAATGCACTGTTGACATTCGTGGGATTTCGATATGCTTAGACCATTTTATGAGACTTGACCACCTTGACGTATGGCTATCCCTTAGCCGAACGATTCATCCGATTCCATGAACCGGGTCTCTCTGACTTGCAGTCGAGATGTTGTTCACTTTGGAGCTTGACCCAGTAGGTAGATATGCCATATGTAGTAGATCGCCTGATTATCTTGAAGACATAATAATAGGGCGCTGTCCTACGTAGCCAAACTTTTTGGAAACTTTCCAGAATTTTGCTACCGGAAAATCTCTTAAGTGGAATGATGTACAAATGTACCTAATAATATCTTTTTGTCGGACATGTACGTATCTCACCTGATGGCGCTTAGAGCACGCTAAAAGTTTAGGCGAACCTATAAAAAGCACGGGCGGTTAAGCAAGATATGTTGGGTCTTCTTTTTATTAGATGATTAGCAAATCTCAATATATTATGTAATGTTCATTAATGTTTCAAGGCCTGAAATTCACAAGCGCTTCTTGAAGTGGGAGGGACGAAAAGTACGTACCCACAAAGTACAACTATTCCTGCGTTCCCTACAGGCAATTCAAAACTTACTGAAGTACCCAGAAGTCTTGGGGTATATGATTGGTGGAAATGCCGTCTGACCAATAAGAATATATGACTCTACAGGTAGGTACTTCAGTAAGTTTTGAATTGCCTGGTTCCTTATCGTCACCCCCGAAATTGTTGATTAGCGGTGGCTTTACCTTTTAATCTAACACGACAAGGGCATCACCGTCGTCATCAACAACATCGTCTTTTGTTTTGTTTCGTTCTCTTAACTTCTATGTGTACACTTTCTTATTCTATTTTGCCGGCCTTGTTTTAGCCGCGAACAAGGGCATCGATGCGGTAACATTGCACTTGTCCGGTCTTGCTGATGCTTCCCGATCCGATTCCATGCCAAACCAGCTGACGAAGCCGTGAATGCGACATCGCCAAACGCGACTCTCATCAGCTAACAACATCCTCAGGATTTCTACCAGACCGCCAGTCTGTCTCTCGACTCGATTCTTAGCGCCCACCTTCCCATCCCCAACCCTTCGTACTTATCGGAGAAGGCTGTCATTGCACCCTAACTCATCACATCCCACTCACGAGCACCGCAGTTCGTTATGACGACCACGGAAAAAACTTGGGGCATCACGCCCCCAATCTCGACTACGCTCCCTACCCCGGCGGAGGTGCAGGCTAGTGAGGCCCTCCTCGAGGAACTAAGGAACCAGAACCAATTTGAGTCGCCTGCTGAAACCGACAAGAGGTGAGTCCAAGAATTAGATGCTCTTCTGCCTTCCATCTTGGCTGACGAGTTATACAGAAAGCAGGTCCTCGCGTCGCTCCAGGTCATTGCCGACGAATTCGTGAGACGGGTTGCGAGAGAAAAAGAGCCGACCAATGAGGTCCTAATACGAGATGCACGGGGTGAGATCTTCACCTATGGTAGTTATTGTCTTGGAGTCTATGGCCCTGGTTCCGATATTGACACTCTCGTCACGGCCCCACGATACGTCACGCGTGAAGATTACTTCAAATACTTTCCAGGCCTGTTGCAAGAGATGGCCCCCAAGGGCGCAATCACAGATCTCACTCCCGTAGAGGATGCTTTCGTGCCGATTATCAAGTTCGAGTATTGGGGTATCAGCATCGACCTGATCTTCTCAAGGATTGCCACGCTGAACCAATTTCCGCCACATGGAAAGCTCAAGCTGACCAACAATGAGTACCTTCGTGGTTTGGACGACCGCGAACTTCGATCCTTAAACGGAAATAGGGTCACCGAGGAGATTCTCAACCTGGTTCCCGAACCAAGGACCTTCCGCCTGGCCCTACGAGCCATCAAGTTATGGGCCCAGCGCCGCGCCATCTACGCCAACATCATCGGATTTCCCGGCGGAGTTGTATGGGCCATGATGGTTGCGCGGACCTGCCAACTTTACCCGAAAGCCGCTCCTGCCACGCTTGTGGCCAAGTTCTTCCAGATCATGAAAATATGGCGGTGGCCTCAACCTGTACAACTAAAACATCCTGACGACGGTCCTCTCAATGTGCGCGTCTGGAACCCCAAGGTAAGATCATTTAGTCGCCGCCGCAGCGTGGAAGCTCCATAGAGCTAACAGCCATCAGGTGTATCGGAGCGACAGTTACCACCTGATGCCCGTCATCACTCCGGCGTACCCTCAGATGTGTGCAACGTTCAACATCACCCATTCTACCAAGGCGATTATCCAGCGCGAACTCGAGCGTGGTTCTGCCATTGTCGAGGAAATCCAGGCCAAGAAACGCCCGTGGAAGGATCTTTTCACTAAACATACCTTTTTTACTGCTGACCATAAGTATTATCTGGCAGTAATAGCCACCAGCCAAACCAAAGATGCGCACAAGATATGGTCCGGCTTCGTTGAATCCAAAGTCCGAGTTTTGGTAGGCGATATTGAGCGGCTGCCTTACATCGCTATTGCGCGACCTTTCAACAAGGGGTACGAGCGACGGCATAAGGTTGAGAGTGAGGAGCAATTCTTCGATGTCCAAAATGGCAGCCTCAAGTACGAGGTCAAAGACGATGATGACAGTGAAGATGAGCAGATCGTCAAGAAGCAAGATGACGCGGAAACTAACGGCGAGACGAAAATCAAGTCTGATCCCGATGCAGAGGTAAAAGCCGAGGACGCCCTGCATACGATTCCGAGTATCAAGCCCGAACCCGATGATGAAAAGGTCAAGGTAGAGAAGATCCCGTTCGCCCGCGGCTCGAAGGTCTATACTACGACACATTACATAGGCCTCGAGCTCGCCGAAGGTAGGTTTAGCCCGTCGTGCATTTGGCCCCAGTGTTGAAAACGTCTGGATGATACCTAATCCGAACACGGTAACTTGTTAGGTGCAAAATCTTTGGACCTCTCCTTCCAAGTCAATACGTTTAAGACGATGTGCAGCGAGTGGGAGAAGTACAAGGCCGAGTTGAACTTCTTGTCCATTCAGCACGTCAAAAAGTACGTCGGCTTCGTATTACCTTCGGCAAGTTGCTAATGCCTTGTAGCACCAATCTACCCGACGATGTCTTCGAGCCCGGAGAAACGAAGCCCAAGCCGCCGCTTAAGAAGCTCGACAGGAAGCGCAACGCTCCTACCGAAGTATGTAGGGATGATGAGTGGTGGATTAACGATAGAATATTGCCACGATACTCAACAAGATTTGTCCACCCCGTATGATGGTTGCTAACTCACGGTCTAGGGCTCAGCACCCCCCGCGAAACGACAACAACACTCGTCTACAACAACCTCTGTCGCTGCTGCAGGTTGAATGCATCTTTCCCTCATCAGTTTCCACAGCTTTGACTTCTTGACACTTCTCAAGGTCACCGCTCCTTCGTCTCGATGCCAATACTGATACAGTCGCCATAGTCGAGGCGCCGGGCACTAATAACTAATTCAGCAGCAGATCCCAAGCGATATATTCCTATATCGTATGAGCGCATCCGAAAGGCATCCAGTCAACGACGCCAGTCTGGACAAGCGCTGGCTACGAACTAGCTGTTCCCAGTGAAACATGGTTGGTCAACGATAACATAGAAAAGGCCCAAAAAAAATATATCTAAACCGAAGGGATAATTATCCGGGGGGGCCTATTGATAGGAGAAAGGACATCCTACCCGATACTTCCCAAAGGAGAGACGATGACAGGAGGGCTAGGACGATCCAGGTGGGCAGTCTAGATTGCAACAACCCCCCCTATCCTCACATATATGCCTGATATACCGGCGTAAGCTCTAGGAACCCCTTTTGGGATCTCAACTCGAGAGGGCAAACATGATGGCAGTTTGGCGTGGTGGCTGGCCGTGTAACTAGGTAGATGAATAAAATTTGCTTTTAGGGACACACGTCCCTCGAGAATATCAAAGGTTCCCGCTGCGTTTCCGGAAACAGACAATACTCAAGTACGTACGTAGCTATTACCGATCGATAAGTGATTATAATGCCACATCCACTTGGCGTAGTGAGAAAGGCTGGGATCCGTCTGTCCTCCACTTGCTTGTCTGACGAGAAGGCTTTGAGGGATCATCACGGCTTCCGCTTTGACTTCCTTCCCGGCCCAACCCTCTAAGGGGAACCCGCACGAATGACAGTCGAGGATAACGCATCAACTCACATAGCTTGAACCACGGGCGTGATGCGGGCTAGTCCCTTTGAGAACCCGATTTCACTCTCGTCTATATTCCATGCTCGCATTTCCATCGTCTAGTACTGGTGAAACAGACAATCCAGCATTCTCGAATACGTACCCGCCGAGGAGGACAGCTACATTGGCATATCTGGGGACTCGTCTCGACCCCCTCTCTGCCCCTCCGGCCGAGAAGAACCGCATCTAAGCCACCATTTACATACCTTCCCGAGAACAACGCCAGAGAGGGCATGCCGCTCTAACGTACCATTCGGCCCCACGACAGACAGACAGACGGACAGAGAGGTGGGGACGGACGCTGTTTTCTCGGCGCCGTACTGCACGCGCGTAAGTACGTCGTCGACCCGATCGCCGCTGCGGTTGGGCAGTCCCGCCCTTCACGTGCGATCGTGTGGTGAATCGCGGGCGGACAGGGCAGGGTAGGGCAGGGATGGAAGGGGAGACCCGAAGACGCCGTTGCCAGCCATACGCATGCGCGGTAGGCCCTGCTGCGGCCGTCGGCCAAGCCGTGCCTACCTCGGTTACTACGCGCCTTGTCCGCGGGCTCTCGGCGCTCGCCGGGGTTCGAGGGAGTAAGCCGTGCTCTACCAAGGACGGGCGGGACCAGGGACGGACGCCACGAGCACGTGCGGGTGCGCAAAAGGTGCCGTGGGGAAATTATCGCGGGGAGAGGGCCATCGAGCCACCGGTCGGCGTAGGGGGATACGCGGAGAAATGGACAAAAGGAACGGGTAGCAGGAAAGCGCGCCAGCCAGCCAGCCAGCCAGCCAGGAAGAATGGAGAGCCCCCCGGCACCGGCAGATGCCGGTTGGGGGGGATTGGAGATGGGGATGGGGGACAACGCTAGGCTGCGTGCGGCGTGGTTTTGCCGCTGACCGCGAGGATCGATCGGTTGGCTGTGTAGATATCGGTGGCCGTGAGGGAAAGGATGGAGGGGGGGGACGGTTTCGCGAGCGGGCAGGCCCGGCTGACTGAGTCGTGCCCGTCAAGTGAGGCGGTCGACTATACGTCGTGCGTACGGCATTCAGCTATCGCATACGCGGCTGCTGCGGAAAGCTGTAGATTCTGAGTACACATGAGCATGGGTGGAAACATGCGCTGATTTATTTCGTCCGCCTATTCATTTACTCGGATACTGGAGAGGCAGCATTGGCTATGACTCGTCCTCGTTGTAGCTCCTCCGGGCCGGTCGGTTGAAGTCTCTTAGTGTTGCCATTGAGCTTTTGGTCTACTTCGTCCCGGCTGTGTCTGAGGCCTTTACGGCGGGTGGTAGCTGAAAGGGGCGGTTTAACCTGAAGAGTTAGCTGTTTACTTCGTCTCCCCCGTTTTCCTTCCCCAGCGACGGGTCAGTTTAAGGGGTAAATCCGATCGTCCCCGATCGATAGCGTGAGGATTGCCGAACCAATCACCCGCAACAAAAGCGATAGCCATCAGGAGGCCGGTCCATATCACAAACCAATAAACACAATCATCACGTTGCACAATCACTTGAAGTCCTCTCTATTTAGCTAGGCACGCAGAGCTTAGGGTAAATAGCCTCCCCGCTCGAAGGCACAGGGTCCGGTCCCACTCAGCCGGAGAGAGCGAGTGTTGCGTGCGTAAGAGAATCATCTCGCTAGGATCAGGTTGAATATTATTGTCCTGGGATGCATTCGGACAGTCTACAAACTTAGCGACCCTAGGCGAGAAGCTTCCACCACCACGTCAAACTCTCGGCGGGAAGAGTAAATCGAGGAACATCGCAGTTGTTCTCCAGCGCAGAGTTGAGGATCGGTAAACCGATGAAGTTGTCGAGAAGTGCCACACCAATAGGGTGGGCTGGGCTTTTAGACGTAATATCATTTTTGAAGAGCCTCTCCTGCGCCATACATGACTCGTCCCTTCCGTTTCCGTGCCATTATCCGTGGACGCCGTCCGCTCCGTTGACACTCATTTACATCCGCATGTCTAAGTGGCGAGCCAACCACTGGCCCTGAAACTTGAAAACAAACAAGACGCCTCATGCCCCAGCAAATGCCAAATGCTCATATAATACGTCTATGTGCTGAGAAAGCAGAATATTTAACGTTCATCATGTCTCACGATGCCGTCGTGAGAGTGGGGAGGGGACGGACCAGACGGGGAGAAGAGATGCAGATATATTCTGCCATCGAGCGACCCCAAGATGGGAGGACGAGCGAATTACCGTGTGGCGACTAATCCGCCAAAATGGAAGCAGATTGTCTTTCCGAAATGGACGGGTCTGTATAGGTTGTGCAACTCCGCAGTAGGAAATGGGATATTGTTGCGTTGCTGCAATTGATTTAGGTATTCATACAGGTCGGTGGTAATGCGTCTCCTTGCTGAATCGAGGATCCTTGCGGCAAGTCGCGGGCCATTAGACCTCGCATTATGCTCGAGATTTTCTCCCCTTCTTCGGCTTCGGCGGCGGCGGGTCCTCACTGTGGAGATGTCCGAGCTCGTCGATAGCCATGGTGTTCGTCCACTTGAGGCAGCGATAGCCGGCCGGCTCAGGGGAAGGTTGCGCCTTGGTGCGGGTGGTCATACGCTTTGTCTCCTCCTTCGCTTCCTTCTCCTTATCTTTTTCCTTAATGGACTCTTCGTCGGTGCTGAGGTACTTAGTCCGGTTCTCCATCCCTTCGACTATCTTCTCCTTGAAGGCTAGGATCTCCTTGCGAAGCTTCAGTTCGTTGAAGCCGCGCGGGTCGAGCCAGTTGAGGAGCGAGTCAACTTCGCTCGGACTGGAGTAATAGCCCCATTGTCGAGCGTTGAAGACGCTGGTGCGCCCCTCCTCCATCCGCTTCCTCTGTGGCACCGTCATCTTGAATTTGGCCTTGTACTCGTCCTGATACTCCGGCGCAAGGTCGATGTAGCCTTCCCGTTCCATATCATCCGGCCCCTGGACCCATATGCAACCGTTCGCGTAGCCCGCATCGGCTGTCGAGCTGTTTGGTAAGCCCCCGTAAGGCATGCCGTTGCGCTCAAACCAGTAGTATCGGTTCCAGAATCTATCCTTTCCCAGAACTCGAGTGCGTCCACAGTCGGCCTCTCTAAGGTCGTTATCGAGAATAGCAATTTCTTCTTCGCATTTCTTGATGTAGTCTTCCTTTTTCTGGATCTCCTTCACGACTTTCAAGAACTGTTTTGACTGCTTCGGTACCTTCGCAGCTAATTCGGCCTCTCTTTTCCGCTCCTGCTCTTCACGCTTCCGCTGACGTTCAGCCGCTCGGTCACCGCCTCTCCGAAGGCTGCGACGACCGTGGGTCTCTTCGTCGGAATCTGCGACCTCGTCTTCCGGCTCGTCCGGGGTGTCTTCAGCATCGGTCATCTTGACGTTTCCGTTAGTTTTCCCCTTCGCAGCTTCAGTGCCATCTTCCGGCGGCGAGAGAGGCATGTTATCCGGAAGGAGGATTTTGCGCTGGTCGTTTAGAACCTTGAGGTCCTCAATGCTATAATATGTCAGTAGGGTACAGTGGACGATCTGAGCATATTAAGAACTATACTCACGCTTGTTTGCGATTTCTTTGCCATTCGATCTTCTCCTTACGGTAACCCGTCATTGTTTCGGCGCATTCCTCTATGTGACTGCGCATAGCCTTAGTATCGGCGATTAACATGCAGATGATCTGCAGAGCCGATATACGGAGATTCATATCAAGATTTCTGTACTGTTCGCGAACCGTCTCCCTGCTTGGCTCGATGTCCGGAGGCACGAGTTTGCCTAGCAACTCCTCGCAAACCTCGGTTTGACGAGGGTTCTTGGACAGTTGATGCAGAAGTCCGACCATAATCAGTTCCCAGCCGCCGTCCTTGAATTGTCGCTGCTTCAGGTTCTCTATCCAGTCGAAGTCAGCCAGAACATCTGGCGCGCGATGTTTGACTGTCGGTTCCGGCGTCCTCTCCTTCTCGGCTGCCGCAGCCTCGGCTTTTATTCTTTCTGCCTCCAACTTGGCTAGGCTGCTCCTGGTGGCACGTCCCGCTGGTTTTGGCTCTGGCTCGGGCTCGGGAGTCGGCATCGAGCTGTCTTGTTCCTCGTCTTCTTCGTCTTCGTCTTCCTCGTCAAGATCCGGCAGGGTTACCTGAAGCTTGCCTCCGTCCGCCTCGGCACTGACAATGTGCTTGAGAACCGCACAATGGATCTCGGTAAACAGCTGGCACGGCGTATTGATGGAGGTGACCTCCATTGCTTGGACGAAGTCGTCGAAGGTGAAAGAGTCGAGCTTAAAGATTTCGCAATAGACATTCAGTGTGTTCCAGGTCTCCAACAAGGGTCCGATTGATTTCATTAGTATTTTGTCATTTCGCGCACCGCTGTCGACGACGCCCTCGGGGGGGTCGCTGCACAAGAACTTCAACGCCGGCCGAACGTAATCCTCCCGGGGCTCTAACTGCAGGTCCTCGATAGGGTACTTCGGCGGAGGAGGGGGCGGCGGCGGTTCGGGTTGAGTAAAAACGGGAGGTGGCGGAGGCGGCGGCATGTTATGTCGAAATGGTACCGGGAACTGAAAGGGGTTGTTGCCAGTCGCATGTGGAAGGGGACCCGGGTCCTCCCCGATAAACATATTAGGCCCTCCTTTAATATGCGGCCCGGGATGAGGTGGAGGAAGTTGCTGCTGGCTCTTCGTTTTATGGCTCTTCGGTGCCGGTTTCAGTTCCGGCAGTCGAGCGGGACCCGTACCGAAAGGCGGGAAAGCGCCAGCCATGCCATTCAACTCTTGCGGGCTATGGCCTGGTTGATGCGCCTTCTTCTGCGCCTGGTGCTGCTTTCGCTCAATAAGCTTGTTATGGTATCGCAAATGCGGCGGGACACGGGTATCGATATGATACTGCGCGGCCACGTCATGCTTAACCAACCACGGCGCTCCGGTCCACGACTCTCGCGTGACCGTCTTCTTGATGAACGACCGCAGAACCGACTTGGTGAATATCTTCCTGTCACGGAATATTTGATTGCTGTCGACAACGGCCTCCTCGTTGGGGCGACCATCAATACTAGTGAAGTATCGCGAAACCGGTTGTGTCAGGGTTCCATCGGGGAGCACCTTACTGCCCAAGCGAGCCTTGTCTCTAACTATGCCCGATAAGCGCTCCCCATTGGTCAAGGTGATCGTGACGGCTTCGCCCGGGTAATAGTCGGCTTTGAATTCCTCATAGATCATGTCGACGAGCGTATCGATTCTCGATATGGTCTGAAACTGGACGCGCCGTAATACGGGACCCTTAAGTGCCTCCGGAAAGGCATGTTCGACTTCCTCGGCGCCGGCAAGCTATATGGTCGATTAGAGGCGCGATGGTCACGACAGAAAGAAGAAAGAAAAAAAAGAACAACACCTACCTCACTCTTGAGAGCTTCGAAGAAGGTCAGACCAGAGTGACCAGAGATCTGACATATGAATCGCGGCTAGAAGGGGGGGGGGTTCGGTCAGTCGCAAAAGAAGGGCCACATGCCAAGACTTGTATAGTACTAACCTGATTGTAGAAGTCCATACTGGCGACATAGTCTTAGCAGGAGCTCATATCTTCACCTAAAGCATACCGTTAGACTTACCGATTTAGATATTCCTCGTAACATAAAAATATCTCCCCCGTTTGGGGTATATGCCAGACCTGAGCGACACATGTGTTAGCGGGGCATGGGTGGTTGTATGCTTGTGTAGGCTGGTATAAGTCACTTACCTCCAGGGCATCATCGTCGAGATTTGGCGCCTCAACAAACTGCACTGGTTTCCGTTTGAAAAGCACCTATAGACGTAAGTGACTGTACTGGTTCAGCATAATGGCTCGGCTACGACTTACCATGGTGGCGCAAGGAGTTATGTGGGAAGAGTAGCCGCAAGCGTAATGATCTGCAAGGCTGAAAGTCAGCCTTACGCGTATTGACGACAGTGTAAGTGGATCCTGGGGGGATTGAAAGGCATAAAGAGGTCAATTCGGCTTGCTGTTGGGGCTTCGAGGGCGTTGTTGTGGAAGTCGAAGTGGGAAAAGGACCATTGGTGGGAGTAGTCCAGGGTAGAGGTAGGTAGGCAGGAGGAGGAGTAGTGGTAAGGGTATTATTGCATGCATACATATACATATAAGGCTAAGCGAATCTTAGTTGTACGCGGTCAGAGCTGGGGAGGACGCGTCAAAACTGTCAAGGAGGGTGTTATAGTCGAGGTTGTGGATGTAAACGGGGCTTGGTCCAACCGACGCGACGGCAGAGAGAGAAGTTGTTGTTGTAAAAGTTTTGTCCGTCTAGCCAAGGAGGCGGGCGAGGGAAAGAGGACTAAAAGTAGGTCAAGTCAAGCAGGTAGATAAAAGGGTAGGAGGACAAATAGGTAGCTTAAGTACACACGCACTGACACACACCTACATACTATGTACTGCATGCTGATGCACGTTTTTTTTATTCTACCTTGTATTACTAGACCCAGACCCAGACCCAGGCACGGCTCGGGAAGAATAAGACCAAACCGGGGTGGGACACACCCACTCCTGACAATCTTAGTGGTCGACACCGAGAACGGCTGTGGGGATTCGCTTATTTGGGATGGGCCTCAACTCGCGGTCCACCCGGAGAACTACTACTACCTACCCCATCACCTCTCTGATTCCTATGTCATTCACGGCACCTTGCTCCTTTACCAACGTTCCTATACTCGATCTGCTCGCCGCTTCTGGGGCAATCTATCAAGAGTTGAACTGGATGTAATCGTTAGCATTTGAAGGATTTACGCCCGATATAAGATGATCCTGGGATTCATAGGTAAGGGTAGGCCAATTCACGGCCGATTGCCTCCTTCATTGACATAGAGCACCCGACTATTCTCAACCCAACAAAACGTCGCAAAGAAAATTCACAACTTCCGGTGTAATCTCCATCGCTTGATTCATCCACGGTATATATTTAGCGTTATTCCGGCAAAAGTTGCGGCAAGTGCAGCCAAGTATCAGCATACGTCCGAGTCGATTACCCCTGTGTAAGTCGAGGAGGACACTTTGAATGCAGTTGAGGCAAGCGGGGCTCGGGAAGTCTATAACCTAATTCAATGCAATATCTAAACCATGTTCTGGTCAGTGTATTTGCTGCGTGAGTTGTGTTTATTCATTCGGGTTGTAGGACACGCTTCTAGGGGTATGGGGCGTTGGTACGACACTCTGCCTGCTGTGGCAAGCCCAGCTACGGAATTTAGAACACTGCAGTTTGGGCCAAACACTCCACCCTAGCAAATCCAGCCCAACATGCCTTACATTAGAGCAGAGCCCCTGCGATTAGCGCTGAACACAAACTCAGATTGCTGAAAGAACCCAAGAAGCCGAACAAACAGGGATGGTCAAATAATGGTCTAGATGGTCTACACAAGCATTTATATGCTATGCTTTTCTATCATAGAATGAGGCTATTATGGCTGATGACGACTATGATGTGAAGTATACAGCCATAAATCCGATCCAGCTTCCGACCACTCCCACCGCCGAATATGAGCTCATAAACATCAGGGGCAGAAATTCGTACTCCTTCCTAAATATAGTCTGGTGGACGAAGGAGCAGTATATGATCAGCGGAATGCTGATGGCGATGTAGAGGATGCTGAAACGGTCAAGGAGGAATGTTCGCCGCCGGCTCGAGGCTGGTGCCAGGCGATCAAACACCATCAAGAACAAGACCAGCCAGAATATAGTATAAACCGTCTTGATCGGAAACTCGGCGGGTGTGAAAAGTAATGGGAAGAGCGAGACATGGCCCGCTACTGCCAGAGGACGAAAAGCACTAAGGTGCCGTCGGTCCTTCAGAGCGATGAGGCTAAAGGGAATGATGACGAGGAGGATGGCCTTCTCGTGAACATGCCACCCGAAGAGAAATGAGGCGTAACCGCAGAGTGTTACTGCCCCGATGAAGATATCCCACGTGGGATGCAGGAAGAGCTTAATGAGCGGTATCACCTGGAAGACAAGGGTAAGCCCGAAGCATATCCTAGGAGTGATCTCCGGGAGTACTGCGAATGCTGTATCTCCGACCAGACCTCTAGTGACGCTGTGGAGTGCTTCAGCTTTGACCGGCAGTCCTAGCCGGGGAGCCACTGTGCCTTGTAAGTCATGACCAAGCTTCCGGTTTTTAAGGGGCTGCTTGCTTACCATATATCAATACCCTGTCCGTGAATGAGTACATCGCCCAGACATTCGGTGCCCAGTAAGCGTGGCAAAGTCCACGCGAGAAGGGAAACAGTCTACTAAGGATCTGAGGAATCTGGCCTTGGAGGGCAAACGGTCCGAACGCAAGCCCGAAGACGGCAAGGATCCCAGCGCCGAGCTTGACACAGTTCAGGAACTGTATACGGAAAATGGACTTTGGTGAAAGACAGTAAACCCTGAGGAGGTAGACGAAGTAGGCGGGTGCGAGATAAAGATATATGTGCTTCATACACAGCAGTGCTGCAAAGACCAGGCCACTCGCTAGTAGACCCGACTTCTGGCGGGCCAAGACCAATGACACGATCAGGATGCCGTACATGGCGCCATTATACTGGAAGTGGATATGATCGATGATTAGGAGGCCAGGGGAAAGGAGAACGGAGATTGCTGCTGCCTGAGCAGCCCTCTTCGCCATGCCCTGCGAAGACTCAACGTATCTAAAGGGGGGTTAGCGTGGATTGATATAGATGCACTGACATGAAAGACGTACAACTGAAGGGCATATATCAGAGCTAATTCCGACGCGATGACGGTGAACCTCTGGTAGTAAACTGTCTGCCAGCTATCGTACTCGAGATTGTAAACCCGGAGCATAGCTGGATCGGCCAGCTTGGCAGCTTGTGACATAACCCATTCGAAATATGCAAAAAAGGGCGGATAGTCGAGGGTCCATTCCGATGTCTTCTCATAATACCAGTCCCATAACGGCAAACTATGAGTTATTGCCAGCCAGTTCCTGTGAACCTCAAAGTCGGTAGATTTGCTTCGTGGGGGTCAGCTCGCCGACATCTCCCCTTAGAATGTTAGATAGCACGTACTAGGCTGGGAAGAGGAGGGCCTTGAAGGCAGTCGCAACAATGGCGCATTGCGCGATTGTTGGGTATATCTCACTCATCGTCACCAACACCCGTCTTGTGAACTATAGATACTGAAATTCATGCCTGATGTGAGATAGATGACCCTCTTCTTTGGTTGAGAGGTGCCGCTAGAAAGGAAGCGCACGCTGCGATGCATAAAGAAATGAAGTTCAATTGCAGCTTGGCATTTACTGTGGAGCTATCAGTAAGGTCGGCACGGACAGATTCCGACCAGCTATATCAGTTTCATATCTTATCTTTAATTTTCTTCCTTATCTTATTTACCCATGGCTTGCTTTATAAATATAATACTATATTTATAGGGCTTTTATAATGTTTTATTTTTTATTTAATTAGTCTTATAAGGAAAGTCTTAAAGTAAAGTTAAAACTATATAAAACGCTTAAGGTTATATACTTCGTAACATGCTATCGTATCCCCTATATTAAGGCATCGTTAGCGTGCCCCACTCTGCTCTCTAAAGAAGCTGTCATATTACAACTTCGTACTTAAAAATAAGGTACGAGGTGGGAGGTCTCAGTCCGAAAAAGGATATGTACCTACGTACTACCGGGTAACTTTTAGCGCTACGTATCACCCCAAGCGGCAGAGCTACCAGATTCAAGTGCACAGAGTGTCCTCTTGGCCGTCGAAGGCCCTCAAACAGCAGGGAGCTGGGACTTCGGCATTTCTGTCTTTTTCGCTCAACAGACCTGAATAGACTTCTTCTCGGTTGCAAGTTGAACCGCTCCTTACCTGTTCCGTTCTTATGCCTTTCCCTGAATTACATCCTGCATCGTGATGCGTCTCCTACGATCATCAGCCCTAGCTCTGGGCTTGGCAACAACAGCCAGAGTCGCCGAAGCCCAGCGTCAGTTCCTGGTCAACGAGCTGAGCTTTGGCCATACTGGAAGGTTCGCCGGAATGTACCCGTGAGAGAGACTGTCGGGATTTTCAATTGACGCGATATGTTCCAGAATAAACGACCGGGGACAGGCCACAGTTCCGGGCTTCTCTATACTTGGGACCCCGAATCCCCCCGAGGTCCTATCCAACAAGCTCATCCTCACTCCGCCGGCGCCCGGAAACACGCGGGGCGCAGTATGGGCCGATAGACCGAATGAGTATGCTAAGTGGGTGGCCGACGTCGACTTCCGGGTGAACGGTCCAGAGAGGGGGGGCGGGAATCTGAATATATGGCTTGCAAAAGGGGGGAACCAGGCCATAGGACAGGCGAGCATATACACGGTCGGCCAGTTCGAGGGTTTAGCGCTGGTCGTTGACCAGTATGGGGGATCCGGCGGTATGATTCGGGGGTTCTTGAACGACGGGACCACCGACTTCAAGACGCACCACAGCGTCGACAGCCTGGCCTTCGGTCACTGTAACTACCCCTACCGGAACCTGGGCCGTCCTTCGCAGATCAAGATGCGCCAGACCGACACCGTCTTCAAGGTCGAAGTCGACGGCCGACTGTGTTTTGAGAGCGACAAAATCTCCATGCCTGCCGGGTACCACTTCGGCGTCACGGCGGCTGCGGCCGAGAATCCGGACTCGTTCGAAGTCTTTAAGCTGGTGGTCATGACGGAGGATCTCAATGCTAAGGGCAACGCACCTCCCCAGCAGCAACAGCAACAGCAGCAACAACAGCAACAACAAGGGGCGAATGCAGATGCCGTCCGAGACGCGAAGATGAGGCACTTCGGGTGGGGCCGGGGCGCGCCCCCGCCCCCGCCGGCGGAGGAGCTCAAGGACGAGCAGGTGCCCGACGAGGCGGCCGACGCCATCACGAGCGCCGCCGCGCAGTTTGCGGACCTGCACAACCGGCTGCAGAGCATTAACCACCAGCTGTCGACCATCTTCCGCTCGGTGGCGAGCAACAACGCGCAGTCGGTGTCGCGGCACGACGAGGCCATGGGCGCGCTCGACGAGCTGGCGCGCTCCCTCCAGGGCCTGCAAGGGCTCACGGGCCTGCCCGACCGCGTCGCCGCGCTCGAGGGCGAGATTGCCAAGGTCCAGCGCGAGCTCAAGGACATGCGCGCCGACCTGCGCGCCCGCGTCAAGGATACCGAGCACGCCCTCAAGGGCTTCGTCGGCGACAAGCACGGCAACATGCTCGAGCACGTCGCCGTCCAGGCCTCCCCGCGCCACGGCAAGCTCATCTTCGTCATCATCGGCAGCCAGGTCGTCCTGGTCATCGGCTACATCTACTACGAGCGCAAGAAGACGCTGCCGAAGAAGTATCTATAAGCGGGTAGAGGGTGCCTCATCGGTCCGTTGGTCGTGGGTAGATCACGATAGAGAGATAGATTGATACATGTGTAGGTACGTAGGGTTGGGTTCCCGGGGAGGGATGGGCTAGGCGCGGGAGCGGGGGCCTTTGTATAAAACAACTCTGGTTGCATGGCGTGGGTTTATTATTTGCATGACTTTGTACCGTCCTGGCGAAAAGCGAAATGCATATGAATTTTTTGGCGTTTTCGATACTACTTAAGGCTCGCTAGCTTTCCTAAGGACAAGCGAAGACAGTCCTATATCCGTCTAGTTCGGCTCGAATGTACCATGGTTACTTTCTTACGGCGGGCTCCTGAAATGACCGCAAAATGCAATACTCCGCGAATACCTCCCAGCTGGAAATGCCACAAACAGAAACTCAAGTCTCGGAATATTTTTGCAAAGAGACGGAGACACCACGCCATCCCAGGTTCTCCAACCTCAGCCCTACCACGTCGGCCCTACCCCTCGCTCCTGACTTATCCTCAACACATACCCACTTTCCCCGGCCACCGTCATCTGAATTTTCGGCACGCATCACACATCATTCATTCCTCAACGCCGACCTTGGGGGCCGAGGTGAGGTTCTCGCAGCCGTCGGGCGTGACGAGGATGCAGTCCTCGATGCGCACGCCGCCGACGGCCCAGTAGCGGTCGAGGGCGTCGAGGTCGAAGAAGCGCCGGTGCTCGCTGCCCTCCTTGAGGAAGTACGACTCGATGTACGGCCGGCAGAAGTAGATGCCCGGCTCGATCGTGACCACCATGTTGGGCTGCAGGACGCCGTATTTCGAGGACGACGACGAGGAGGGCGACGAGGGAGAGGGGGGCCGGGAGGAGGCGGTCGTGGACGACGAGGGCCGCTTCTTGGATGATGGTGATGGTGTCTGTGGTCGTGATTGCGGCTGTTTGTCCTCGCTGCTGTTATTGTTATTGTTGTCGGTGCCGGTGCTAGCCGCCGCCGCCACCGCCGCCTGCTGCTGCTGTCGGATCATGGTCCGGACCGTCTGGGGACCGACGGGCCTGCGCTTCCCCCACATGCCCTCGCTGGCCGGACGAAGGAGTTCGCGGCTCAGGACGCTGGTGGACGGAACGGGTTAGCATCCAGCGCGGCATTTTCCTCATAATCACTCGTCACCCTCACACACATACTCTCACACATTCCCTCTCAGATACCCACAAACAGGCCGTACAAGCAACATAACATAGTTTAGGGGCGGTGGCGTTGAAGGGAAGGAAAACAAAACCAAACTCACTCGTGAACGTCAAGCCCGACATGGTGTCCCAGGCCGTGGGGAAAGAACGCGGCGCCGGTGCCGGCCCGGAAGATTTCGTCGGCGGAGAACTGGCGGCGGAAAATGCCGAGCGCCAGCAGACCCTCCACGGCGACCATGGTGGCGTGGAGCTGGAGGTCGCGGAAGGCTACCCCGGGGCGTACACGCGCCACGCACTCGGTCTGCATGCGTAGCACCACGTCGTAGATGGCTTGGGCGCGCGGGGAGAACTTGCCCCCCGATCCTAGGGGCAACGTGCGCGTCACGTCGCTCGCGTAGCACGCCCACTCGGCGCCCGCGTCCACCACCACGAGCTCCCGCCCCGCCAGCGGCGCGTCGTTGGACTCGTAGTGCAGCGTCGACGCGTTGGCACCAGAGCCCGCGATCACGGGGTAGGCCTGCGCATGCGCGTTGCGTGCTATGCACTGTGGGTCTTCGTGTCAGTACGAGTTCTCTAGTTGCTTTGGGGTCGGTTGGGAAAAGGGGGTGGTGATTCCGAGACAACCTCTAGGCGGAGACTGGACCTACGAGGGATCGCCCGACGGTGGAATCAGATTTTGGTGGGGAAGATCGCTCGCGCGCCAGAATACAAACAAAGACACATCATCGAAGTACTTACCTCGCTTACGAAAGCGGCCTCGATCTGGCACTCATTGGTATAGCCCGAGAGCGCGCGGGCGATGGCCTTGTGCGCGGCAGACGAGACCTCGTTGGCCTTGCGGATCATGGTGACCTCGTAGTCGGACTTGACGAGGCGGGCCTCGTCCATGGCGGGCATGAGGGAGCCGACATCGATGCGCAGGCGTGGCTTGAGTTGCTCGAAGCCGTCGAACCGTGGCAGCTGTGAGGCGCGCAGGACGAAGAGGGCCCGCACGCACGCGAGCCGCGCCGCGAGGTAGGCCTGCAGGCCCGTGGCGTACTGCACGTCGTGCACGTCGCACCGCGCGAGGCAGTCGTCGGGCGTCGGCGTGCTGCCGAACCAGAGCGCCGTCGCCGGCGCCGTGTAGGGGATCCACAGCGTCAGCTTGTCCGCCGCGATGTCGTACGTCGCCGAACAGCCCGGGAAGTTGGCCCCCGTGATGTAGTAGAAGCTGGGATCCGTCACGGTTAGCGCTAAACTGGAAGAAGGGGAGCGGACGGCAGGGGGAATGAATGAAGTGGTAGTCGGAGACTCACTATCGACGCTGCCGAAAAGGCGGCCCTTGATCGGAGTCTTCCCATGTCTCTTCTACCTGTCCCGGGAGGTAGATAATCCCATTCTGTGCTCCCAATATCTTGGCAACCTTCCTTGCGTGCAGTTTGGCTGTGCGAGTCAGACTCCACCCATAATCAAATCTTAAATTAGGTCAAAGCACAACCAGAATGTATTCGGCAGTCTATGCGTTGCGGCCTTGTCACTTGACTGGCGATACTTGTAGTTAAACAGTTGCAAAGCATTGCGAGCTGCGGAATCTGAAGGCCATGAGAACTGCCTCCCCAAAGTACTAATGGAAAGGGAGATACGCCAGGGTCTTTCGACAAGATAACCTTAAGATTCGGGAAATGCACATCTGATAACTATATATGTTGATCCTCTCCCGCCTAAGCGACTTACAACGAGCAGCGCCATGGCTGCCACGGGCGTGACCAGATGCTTCCGGAGCAGAAAGTGAAATTCTAGCAACTCACCAGGGAACTTCTTCGGGAGCTCGATCAACTTTTCCTTGGGCGCCTTGACTTCGATGGAACTACGCACGTGAGCATGTTCGCATCAGTAAGGCAGGCCATATACATATAGGAGCAAGCGTATACGGGTGGGATATGCCGACGCGGACATCGAAGAGACAATACAATACATACAGGGCATCGAACTCGTCGTCGATGAGGAGCTCGTGGTCGACGTCGGTAGCCTCCATCGTCACCATCATCCTTTTGCTGTAGCTGCCCAACCTAGGCCGGCCTGCGGACGGACTTAACCACGGACAGGAGGGCTTCATTCCGGGTCTCCGGGTATTGTGTATAGACTAGATATGTCGTTAGAATCGAGAATATAATCCGATGCGTTACTGCGAGCAGAAATCACTTCGCCAGAGTTATCCTAGGTTAACGTTAACTTAGCATCCAGAGCGGTAAACTATGTGGTTTGCAATCCATATACGTACATACCGCTTCAAGCCCGTCGTTGCAAACACACATGCACGGCTCGCTAGCTGTACATACATGAGGTACCCGATGTAGCCAAGGCACGTCAGCCACGTAGATTGTACGTGCGTCAGAGATTCCCCAATGGCAGCGCAGCACGAGAGCCTCCCCTTCTTGGCAAGACGCTAAGCTAGATCGGATTTCCGGATTGGACATTAATAAGGTACTATGAGCCGCTAACCTATCAGGGCTATATACACAGGCGGACACATCATATGTACCATCCATACGCATAGTAGGTACATTCGAGTTGATAGACGTACCACCTGGTGATACCCCGACAGATAGCTGAGCATACATATATGTATGTGTGTGTGTGCAAACAGGGATGAAGGTAAATCGGGTCGGTTAGAGGTGGACAGGTCAGCAGCAAATCCACGTATATAGCGCGTCCCGTCGGACAGCATTTTAGGTACGCTGGGTGTCTCCCAATAGGACCAGCCGCATGATTTTCGGTCCGGCAGTCGAGTTGGCGTCCTCAAGCGGTCACTTCCTACAGGTTGTCGAGGGAACCGGGTGACATCGCAACACGGGCCAGCAGTTACCTACAGCTACATAGTAAGTGGAAGTGCGTATAATAATACGTTATAGTCTGGTAGTCTGGAAGTCTGGGAGACCTGCGTGGCTGGTATATCACTCTCATTATTAGTAATTTCTCTATACCACGTCCGTTGCCTGTCTGAGGGAGAAGCTCGACCGGCCTACGGTACATTTGCCGCATTGGTATTGGCTGATTCGTACGCTCCAGTCACCTATACTCCGTACATCGTGCTGTCGGTAGACCATACTGTCTTGGTATTCGATCTTTCCGCCGGCGTCGAGTTCCCAAATTCCGCCCGCGCTGCCAAGGCTTAGTCATTTACCACGATTTCTCCACTTCCACTACTTCTACCTATTCACCGCGGGGAACAGACAGAGACCACCTCGAACCTAAAGTAAGATACTGCTGGTTCTTGTGTTTGGGTATCAAAAATTGCAGATCGCCGATCTCCCCTCCCGTTCTATAAATCAGGTACGGGAGAGGATGTAGGATTAGATAGACTTGAAGTCCTCCACTCCACCCGTATATACATCGCCGTTCATACATTCAGTCCCAACTTGCTGGAAAAATATAGTCGGTAATATTTTCCAACCCCCCCCTCTTCTATGTAGCCGCCCAGTCCCCTTTAAAAAAGGATATTATAGAACCCTCACTTTTGTATGCCTCGTATCAAATATGCTCTGGTTTCACCAGTCGGGATATCGCTGATCGACGTTTTAACACATCTCTCCCCATCCTCCCAAACTCCGGTTCTGGCGCCATCAAACAATAGAGAACAATCGTAAACATGGAGAGATTGCCTTTAAAAAAGGTTTATCATCTCGTTCTGAAAGCCTAATCGATTCCGTGTTGCGGAAACATTCCATGCCAAGGAGTATTGGCCAGTAAGTCCTCAGGCTGTCTCGGTGGTCGACGCTGTTGAATTGGTTGCGCCATCTGGAGCCGATGTGGATGGATAATGCGCCGTACTGACTGATGTTGGAATTGGGGCTGACCCTGGATTGGGAGTTGAGGTGGTAGCAGAGGCGGAATCTGCGGCATTTGTTGCATGGGTAGCGTCGGGTCAGTGTACATGGCGGCCGGGAAGTCGAAGCCAGGATGCGTCTGAGTATTCATCAAATATGGTGGAAGAGGTCCCAGTAGCTGACCCTCGATGTTGTCGTAGAGATTAGGCATGTAGAACTGAGAAGGGTCGTGAGACGGCATTCCTGGGCTGGCGCTAGGAGGTCCGGGTCGCTGATCTCCGAAGTCGACGCGAGGTTGGTTGGGATACGCCAGCGGATCGCCTGAAGGGAACATCATAGCATCTAGACGGTGAATCGGGTTAACCGTCCCAGTTGTTTGCAGCTGTAGAAGACGGGTCGCATCCTGGAACCCCGCAGTAGCGGCAGAATCTGACGACGGGGTAGACATGTCTAAGGGTGAAAACTGGAACCCCGAAGAGAACGAGTCGCCGCAGTCTTGGGGTTGCAAAGGAGTGTCGTCGAAGGAGATTGTTGGTTGGGTCGACGCGATCGAGGGTGTTCCCGACTTCGTCAGCCCGCTTTCCTGGCTCTGAGTTCGGGACGATTCTGCCTGAAAATGCGACTGAGACGATGCCGACAGAACGCTAGCGGCTCTCGAACTAGGTGCCGGACGTTTCTTGGAAGAGGAAGACCTCGCTTTCACCTTCTTGAGGCTGTCGGGGAGTTGTTCAAAGATAGTCTTTAAAATTTAGCCTATATCTCGTCACAATTTCGAGGATGCAGAGAGTGTTGACTTACATTTAGAGCACTAGATATCTTATCTGCGGCCAGACATGTTCTCGCCAGTCCGCTGATCATCTCCTTGCCCGCAATAGCATCCGCCAATATTTCCTTTGAGCCGTCCTTATCCTGGTTTTCCAGAACGAAGAAAACCAGAGTGAGGATGGCGAAAAACTCGGTAAAAAAGGTGAACCAGTAGGGTCCAACAAGGGAGACCTGTTTCCGCATTTCTAACCCGATATGAACGATGTTACGAGCAACAGTAATGCCGGCGGCACCGCAAGCGTAACCGCGCTCATCGATGCTCTTGCCGGCGGAAACTCGCGGTGAGACGTAGTGCAAAAATGGCCGGTAGAGAACCATCTGGACATGAGCGAAAGTAAAGCGTAAAAGATTGCGGACCCTGAATGACAAGGAAATAGTCAGCTTTCGTCTTAGCCTGGAGTTGACTCCGAAATTGCCTGAGCGAAGAAATTCGTCTTCGAAATGACGAAGCTCGAGTTGCTTACTCACCGAACAATCTCATCCGGTCCTTCGGGGTTCGGCCGCCAAGTCACAGGGAGCTCCTCGTTCCATTGCTGTAGTTCTTCCTCTAGCTCCTTCACCTTCGCGTAACTAATCGAATATGATGCGTTTGCTTGCTCCTTCCCTGGCCCCTCGGCCGCTTTCTGTTCTATCCTTTTCAAAGGGTAAATGTTTTTCACCGTCTTACCCAGTATACTCATGAGCTTCGCATGCGCATTGAACGCCTCGAAGAAAGAAGGTGTCCCTGGAGGCGGACTGATTATCCCACCTGCCGTGATGAATTCGTCGTCCACTGGAGTTGGTAAAGGTTGATCGATATCCTCCTCGTTGAGCAGTAACGGAAAACCCAGCAATGCTGAGACGTACGTATCAATTTGCCGGCATACGTAAAAAACCCTTCGCCTGGATTCCGACTCGATGGGGTTGATCTGCGTTTGGGGGAAGTGACGGTGCAGGCCCATTCTCAAAGCAGATCGCAGGGCGATACCAACGAAGCCATAACAGGTGCTGAGGTTAGAAATCGACTGGATGAATAATATCATAAATAACAACGCCTGGAGAGACGTAAGATCCCGGCATTCCGTAATATCTTGCAATAATGCCCTCGCCGCGTTATAATACTGAAGCCTGGGAACAAGCGGTCGAGTTAGCGCCCAAGTGTATCATACGTCTCATATACTACCAAACCCGACCTACCCTTGATCAATGGCGACCTGATACGGCAGTGTCCCCGGCAATTTTCTATCCTGCACATTATACATACAGCCGAGAGCCATGACCGAGTATGCTAGTGCCAGATTCCGGTTGTCTTCTGCCTCAAAACCGCCTGGTGACTTCTCATACAGACCGTTCAGCATCTCAAAGAAAGAGGGCTGATGGACAATTCGCAAAAGGCAGGTCGCGTTGCTTAGAGACTCTGAGCATAAAGCTAAAGCTGTCGACTTGGGGGGTAGCTGATACAAGTGTGGAAGATTCGACGTTGACCATGGGGAGCTCGCAGAAGATTTAGGCGAATCGAGAGTCACAACCCCCGAGGGTCGAGGTGATTTGGATATCGACGGCAGTTGGTGATCTCGACCAAGAAAAGCACGAAAATGGTCCTTCATTCGTTTAAAGAAGACAGATCCGGACGAGGTTCCATGAAAATCGTAGTCGCCCTTTTCGTTGAGTTCGAGTTGGCCAACCGAGTCGATCATGGAACGCAACTGAGAGTCTCTGACCGAGGAGCTCGAGGAGCCAGGTTGTTGACCTTTGAGCGCGGCCGCCTGAAGCCGAGCTTTCTCTCGCATACGAAATTCCTGTTGGACAGACGGGTCGAGGTTCGGGTCGTTGAGATCAACATCCGGCATAAACTTGCGGAGTAACGTCTCTGCCCTGGACAGTTTGTTCTCCAGCGCCTCGATGTACTGTGGCGCCGGGTTCCTGCGCCGGTTAGAGGGCTTGTCGTATGTGCATTCTGATATCAGCAGTCAGCAGTCGAAGCTTAGAGGCCCGGGAGGGGAAGGATGGGTTTACCATAGCTGTAAACCTGGCAATGGGTACATGGCTGTCGGCCATCACACTTTATCTTCTTGCGACGACATCTATACTGTTAGCGAGGAAGCGGGGGGGAACCGGGAGATTAGCTTACTCGTCACAGGCCTATTGTAGATACGCGCCATATCCGCGTACGCCTCTTTTCCAGACGGGACCAGCCCTGCTGGGAATGAGCGCAGCGGAATTAGGCACATCTTAACGTCAGCCAAACTTTTCGAACATTTAGGAACCTACACACGCGAGGCTCCTTGCGATACCAACTCTACATTGCAAGTGCAGACTTACCCGCGTTACTCTCCGACGCTTCTGGAGAGGTACAACCGGCGCATCGCCGGACGGCTCGGCGGTGCCACCTGTGGGTTGGGTTGAGGACAACGAGGGCGCTCTCTCACTAAGGGACTCGGCATCATGAACCTGCGAGGCAGATCCCTCTTCGTCAGAGAGTTCGGCTTGAGGCGAATTTATGGACTCGTTTTTGACAGACGCCGTGCGACTTCCAGAAGGCTGTGATGGATGAGAAGGAGGTGGCATGTCCGCTTGGGTGGGGGCTACCATGACGTCCCCCCGTGAAAGGTGAGAAACAGCCCGCAGCCGTCCTCTTTCGGGTTCTTCACTTATTCAGCAGGTAGAAGCTGAGTGCTCGTCGCATTTTGTGAAATGGCTCCCCGCTACTCCCGCGCTAGCTGGCTGCTGAGACTGACGTCGAAAGAAGGCGTTGACGCCCCGCGCAAGAACAATTAAGCAGATGACAGAAACGAGATCGTAACGAGAGTATGGATCCAGTCCAATCGGTGCTATCCTGGTAAGGAGCGTAGCGATGAGCCTTTAGAATCGTCTTCCCTAGGTGGTCCGATGTGCCGACAGACGAGGTGCGAAGACTGTGAGCTAAAGAACAGGATTTTAGGGTAGGTAAAGACGGTCAGAAGGATTGGCTGGGGAAGACTGGGGAAGGGATGTCAGTCGGGACGGGATATTGAGAGGAGGTGCGGATGGGCATAGGGCACCCCGTAGGTCAGGTCAGCAATCAATAGCAGGACCCAAGAAGTAAAATTAGACGTATACTAGAGATACACGGGGCGAGTAGTGGTAGGCTACTATTACATAGAAGTTATCTCTGAGGCTGGAATAAGTAGAATCATAGGGCTTAAGATAGAAAAGCACGGGTAAGAGGCAGAGTTGACAAGTGAACGGGTATCAGACAACACTGGCACTGGGGACTTGTGAGTTGTTTCCCTTCACGCCTCAGTATGACTGACGGGACCGCAAAAGGTTGATAAGCGGAATGCTCAGACTTCAGAATGAAAACACAACACAAGTCCTGCTCGAAATGAGGGCGGGACCGGTGTACGCCCTAACAGGACAGGTAACGAAGGAAGCCTCTGGAGTCTGAGTTCGCTAGAAGGTTGCTATGAAACAAGACCACTTGGGAGGGATAGCTAGGCGGGAAGCAGCGGCGGCGGCGGAGACGTATGTAGCAACTTAGTGTGTAAAAGCCTCGGTAAAAATTGTGACTATAGTACCCAGGTAAGTACGGGAAGTTTCGCTTGAGAACTCGTCTCAATTGGGAATGGATTTCATAAGGCCCGAGGAAAAAAAGAATCGAAACAGATAGGTGGAGGGGGGTGGAGGAACGGGATCCCCATTACTCCATTACTCAGGTAGAGAAGAAAGTGTGGCCGAAGATATACATGGTGGTGGGTGCACCGAAGGTCATTTCGACCTTACTTGAGTAAGTAGCAATTAGCGCTAGGAACCCATGTGGCTATACATCGACAGTGGAGACAACCTTAAAGGCTTAGGTGGATACTACGTCGAACACTGTTCCTGGGTAACTAACTGGGTCGTAGCTACTTATGTACCATAACGTCGAGCCTCGAACGATCCCGCCATCATTCTCTTGGCTAAAGACTGGATTGTGCAAGGTAAACACCTAGCCCTACTAATTGTATGGTTCTGACTAAGCTACATATGTGCCGAATGTAGATATACTGCGTCAACAGGGAAAATGTTGATATACTTTGTGGGCTTTGAAAGTTGCATATTGATAAAGCAGCTAACATGTTAAGAGCCTTTTTCGGGTTAATGTATAAAGACACGTATAAGTACGATTATTACCTACATAATTGAAATCAAAAGGCCTCAAAAATCTTGATAAAAGAACTGTCTCTCTAGGTACATCATATGTGAGATAAAGTGCGCTCATGGTAGGGCAGATAAGCTATATGAACCTAGACCTACTATATACATATCTGCGAGGTAGCCCTAGGTATCTGAGTAATAACGGTCCGGAACCGACTCATGTGCAAAATCGATTGCCGATTCTAAGATTAATCTAGTTAACCGTCAATGTCGGTTCCGTTACCCGCCTCTTGTTCTACTTTGCCAGGTAGTGATTTCGATGGAGTCAAAACTTCGAAGTCTCAGCATCCCCGCCTAAGCCAGGCTTGGCCATTGGCTCATTACGAGAGCTCTATATACTGAGGATATCTCTGCCCACGCATGCCTGTGAAAAGCCACGTTGTGGGGGCTGGCCGCAGTAAGTTCACCAAATTCGACGGTCTCCCCGTTCCTGGATATTCTCACGGGGCGATTAGTGTGGTAGTTTTGCATCATCAGCATCTGTTGCCTCCATATTTCGGGTTTCCCTCGGCAAGTGTGTGCGTGCTATGGTGTTTAAAAGATCATAGCAAAAAGCATTGCCACGTTTTCGTGGCCGACACGTCTCCGTACCGCCGTCCCGTCGCCGTCCCCGACAGCATGGTATTCTGGGGCTGCGATGGCACCTCGCGATACCTATCTTGCTTACCGAGTAGGTACGGTAGTTCCACCAATTTTCTCCAATATTGGGGAGGCGTACTATGATATACTTAAACGCTGATAGGACCAGGACCGGCAACATATTCTCATCCTTCTCGTGCTGTGGGTGCCTAGGTGTCAAGGCGTTACCATAGGCCCATGGTAAGCAACCGAAGCCTATTCCTAGTCCAACAGATGACCAGGTAGTCGTTGTTCTTAAATGCAGCCCTAACACTAAGGTATGTCCCCGGGTGCCATAAGGTCTCACAATAACCGGCAACTGCATTTTTGGTTTAGATCTGGAATAAATGGGAATTTTGTACCCAGTCAAATAACACCAAATCGACGTTTTATGGAGTAGACTGCTGTTTTAAGCTAGCGCCATTGCCGCTACCGGTTATTGTGAAACCTTATGGCACCCGGGGACATACACATAGTAGGTACTACAAGCCTTTTCAGCCCGACTAGGATCTGGTCACCATGGGACTCATCTTAGCATATACGATGTATGAATGTCCGAGGCTCGAACGATTCCGTCAAGCCCAACGGCGGCGCCGCACCAACGTGAAGGTACCCATCCGTAGCGGTTCAATCGAGTTTCTTTGCTTAAATACATCTCTCTCTCTGTTGTGGCAGCCAAACCGGCATACTGTGGGATTACGTTGAAGCTGATGAACGAGAAAGGGACTCGGCAATAACCAACCTTGATACGTCAGGAGACATCCCGAAGATAAGAGCCGTCTTGTGAACCTTCGGTCCCCGTGCTTTCGTCATGGAGTCCGTCTGCTCGCAGCAATTGCTTGAGAGCCCCGGTCAGCCTCATTACCGTCCGGGAGGCCTCATTCTCCATATCCTCCTCATACTTCGAAGATAGTGGGAGAAGAAAGCTCTCACAGGGCTCTCTCGGAAATTCGGCACATAGGCAGACTAATCGAGACAAGCTTGCCTTGCCAATCCTTGGCTCATATCCACTCGAACCACTAAGAGACCCCGGAGTCGTAGAAGACGCTTGATTGGATATCACTTCCATACTTCGAATGCAGGACCAGATGCATCCAATCATCACCGTAGCCTCTAGGAGACTAGGAGGTCCGGCGCCTGGACAGCTCGGGTGTCCAAGGCGTTCCAACCGGACTTCTCTTAGCACTGTACCACAAATAAATACCTGCTAGGGTACGTAATGATAGACGTCGTGAGCGGTGGGGTACTGCGTCGATCCTTACCTAGATATAACACAAGAGGAACATAAAACGTCCAATGATACTCTTCCTCCATAACAAGACATGCTTAAATTTGCAATCGCACCATAGATCTTAATACCAGCGATGGCCTGTTCTTTCGTCTTGTTATATAAAAGACTTATGTGTAGGTATATGGTGCTATGGCAGCTGCTTAGCTAGCAGACTGAATACGTAATGTATAACCTTGCGTATAAAAGACTTATCTCAGTAATGTATTTAAAGTCTTATAACATGCATAATATATTTAGTTATGTCATTCCAGAAAATACTCCGAGTTGCTGTAGCATTGTGTATTTCTAGTCGTACATAAGCCCGGATACACCAGGGTTAACATTATAGCCAATGCATCTGCACCAGCAGGCCCTACATCATTTGGCTGACTCTTGGACTTCGACAGCATCCAGTCTAAAAGGCAATGTATGTGCCCGGGTGCGAGAACTACACACAATAAGCGGTAACCGCTTTTTCCGTCCGTGCTCTTCAAAACATGCGACCTTATCAAGCCTAGTCATAGTAATATACATCCATTCAAACGTAAATTTGGCTGGGATATTTGTACCAATATATGCTAGTGGTACATCATATGTATCGTAACGAAAGCGCACCTTTTAGTGTTAAAGCTCGATTTGCAATGCCGTTTCCTGCCAACTTTAGCCCAATTCGTCGTTACCTTTACAACTTTCCGCTTTCTTCCCATTTAAGCCTTAAAACATGCCTAAAATTAATCAAAAATAAGGTCGCTAACAGTTATTTATGACAGAAAGCTAGGTACGCTAATAGTTGCAATAGCCGTTCCTCCCATGTACCAAGCCCAAAGTGGACCTCTTTTTATATGGTTAGCTCGAAAGTCGCTACCGCTTATTATGTATCCTTCTTGCACCCAGGCACATAACGTCCGGTCTACTATCTATACCGACGTCATTTGACTTCTGCGTATTCTTATAAGGCGTACATAGTTACGAAGCCTGTAGTGGGTAGATCAGTGTAGCGTAAGCCCAAGACAATTATTATCTACCCATCAGATTTCAAGTGGCTTAGTTACCTACGTTTCGAGCGCTTTCAGACATGGCCTCAGACAGACAGGACAACAAGATGTAGTAAGTTGTACATAGGTATCCATATGTGATAATGAAAGATGTTATTAACAATGACCATGACCCTGTATCCCGTATTTGTTTATATCGTCAATCTATGCCTATATACTCATTATCTACCTACGTATGCATTACCTAGAGGTTGGTGAGAAGGGAACAACACTGAATGAAGTATTGGGAATCGTGAACTTGAATCTAAAATGCAGGTGGTTGAAATACCTTGTCAGGTACGGGGTGACATATTATTTCACCCCGCAATGTCTTATATTAAAGTCGTGGCCGTTCAACATGCATGTGAATGAACTGGCAGAGCGCTGTCCACCCATGGTTAGCTCTGGCCAGAGACAGTTTCCGTTCTGCCGTATCAGAGTATGTACTTACCTTATGAGGCAACCTGCAGCCCTGGAAGCTCAGCAGCTTCAGCCTGCGAACCTAGTCTAAGGGGCGGCACAAATAGTAGCTACCCCGCAAAAAGACCAGAAGCAGTGACGAGTCGCCAGGCCTTCTCACCCGCCTTGCTGCCCCTTACCTCTCTAGTAGTACCTTCATGCTGAAGTACACATACCTATTGTAAGGTACCTTAAGTAAGGTTTGATATCAGAACCTCCCACTTCCCCATTCCTGCAGGCGTCTTATTCATCCGCATTGGCGGCAACAAAAGCTTGTGAGCTGAAATCAAGATAGAAAGGTGGGGACTTGAGATACCACCGGCAAACGGGCACCGGCACAGCGGCATAATAGCCCGGTCTCCATTCTGTACCTCTTTCTGCTATCCCAAGAAGTTCCATCAACCTCTGGAATCTCTCGCAGCATCGGCCAAGCAAAACTTCCATACACATCTAGCTGCTGCAAGGAACTACGTCATGGCGGCCGACCAGCAGAATCACATTCTGGCCTTCTTCACCGCCATGGAGAACCAAGGCGGACACATCGTGAGAGGTGCGCAAAGCTCCTGACGCTAGAATTCCCGGCGGGAATTGATTTTACTGACGTGGGGTCCCGAGCCAGAAGCACCGAAATTTGATCTGGACCTGTACATATCGAATTACAAAGGCAAGCCGCCCTCTATTCAGCCACTCCATCTCATCGAAATCTAGGATACACCCTGTTCTCATAATCCTATCCCTTTGCGCTACCATTTCCTGACATATATATCTCTGTGCCAGGACGAACTCGTTTCCCACGGCTCCTCCTAATCGGACAGTCCTCGGTGCCGTTATGTGTCGATGCGCTCAAGGCTGCGATCCACGAGGCGAAGAGAGGCAGGGATATCCAGCGATACCGTGACGCCTGGGAATGCATCCGGATTGCTGCCCCCAGCGAGCCCGAGGCCCAATGGGATGAGGCTTGGGTGACAAACACGGACAGACAGAACAAGATGGACACGCATCGGCTCGAAACCGAGCTCAAGGGATACAAGAACAACTTGGTTAAAGAGAGCATCAGGGTATGGCCGCGCCCTCAAGACCTATAAAGTGGGCTGTAGCTGACATATGGTTCAGATCGGACACCGAGACCTCGGTGAACACCTAGAGTCTATTGGAGACCTGGGCGGTGCTATCGAGACGTACACAAAAATGCGACCGGACGCGAGCACCCAATACCATATATTGGACGTGGGAAAGCACGTCATTGGAATTCTTCTGCAGAGACGAGATTGGCCCAGCGTGTTGGCGAACATCAGTAAGGTGGTGGCCGGCAACGCAGACGAGGACCAGAAAGCTCTACAGCCCTACCAAAAGATGGTTTCCGGACTGGCACATCTCGGGTCTGACAAGTACTACGAGGCTGCGAGGTGCTTCCTCGAGGTCGGAGATCCGCTTATCTGCCAGCAGCACAACGACATTGCTAGCCCTAACGATGTTGCCACGTATGGAGGACTGACGGCGCTTGCTTCTATGGACAGAGCGGAGCTGCAGACTCGCGTCCTCGAAAGCTCTAGCTTTAGAAACTACTTGGAATTGGAGCCTCATATCCGCAAAGCCATCTCCATGTTCGTCAATGGGAGATATTCGGCATGCTTAAGCATTCTCGAGTCGTATCGCGCCGATTATATGCTCGACATCTACTTGTGCCAGCACGTGCCATTGCTCTTCTCCCAGATCCGCAATAAGTGCATCGTGCAGTACTTCGTACCATTCTCATGCGTCACTCTGGAGAGCATGAACGCAGCCTTCGCTAAGCCCGGAGAGTCGCTTGAGGCGGAGCTGGTCAGGATGATCAAGAGCGGTGTTCTTAAGGCACGCATCAACACCATCGACAAGGTACGAGCAAATCCACATATTTAGTAACCACTTAGCGATAGGGATGACTAACGTGATCAAATTTAGCTGCTCGTCGCAGTTTCGACTGATCCCCGCACCGCGATGCAGACCAAAGGTCTGGAGACGGCGAGAAAGTACGAGAAGGAAGCATTGGAGCGAATTCGACGCATGAGCCTCGCGGCGGCCGATCTTGAAGTCAAGGGCGCTGCCAAGAAAGGCCTACCTAGCCTCGGGGGCTCGTGGATGGACGAAAACAAAAGGCAGGCGGGCGCTGGGGATACGGCAATGACCTAGGTCAGGGGTGGTGGTCACAGATATGCCGTGTCATTTTCCAGCGGACGCGCAGTGACAACTTGCAGGTTTTACATTGCATGGAAGGGGTTACGGAGTTCGGAATATGACGTCTTACGGAGGCCGCCGCTCATCATGAAGGGGGGGGGGGGGGGGGGGGGGGGGGTACAGGGAAACGGACAAATAGTCATTATGAACATCAATCACGACGTAACGACCGGAAAGTAGAATTAGCCGTAGACCCCCCGCAAAACGGGCCCCAGGGAAGGGGAAGCCGATTCCGTGTTATTACTGTTATGATATTCTTTCCGTGCTCTCCCGATTCCGCGCTCGCTCGTATTTCTCGCCCGCTATTACCCCATCAACTGCCTGATGTCCTCGGGCGGCCAGCGGACCTGGGCGAAGGTGAGGCAGCGCTTGATGCTCTGCAGGTACTTGCGCGTGACCTCGTCGCCCATGATGTGGCTGCGCTCGCCGCCGGCGTGCAGCTTCTCACGCGCGCTGCGCTCGTGGATGCCCACCATGGTGACGCCGATGGGCCAGGCGGCCTTGCCGATGCTCAGGCGCAGGTAGCCGTCGTTGGCGTCGACGTAGCGCCGCTCCTGCGCGGCCCGCACGATCTCCACCATGGGCCTCAGTATGTCGTCCTCGAGGTCGCCCTGCTCGAACCGCCGGAACAGGGGGCGCATGTTGTCCCGGCTCGACGTCATCGCGCTGATGGCCGCCTTGCTCGCGAAGGTCAGCTGCTGCTGTTGCTGCCCCGTGGGGGAGCCGTCCTCTCCTTGTTTTTGCTGCGCCAGTTGTTGCTGGTGTTCCCGCGCGAGCGCCGCCTCCCACTCCCGCAGCACCATCGTGAAGTAGGACGCCAGCTGCCGGAACAGGTACTTCCGCTCCTCCCTGGACTGCGGCACCGTCTCGGGGACCTTCATGTCGGCCTCGTCGACGAGCCGCAGCGTCGTCGGGATGGGCCCCGCCGTCACCACCGTCGTCAGCCGGCGGTACCGGCGCAGGCGGCCGCGGTGGGACTCGCCGAACATCGCCGCGGGCTCGCCGAGCTCGCGCAGCCTGCGCACCAGCTCCTCGTCGGGGACGTCCTCCTCCCCCTCCTCGCCGCCGCTACCGCCGCCCTGGGCACCCTCGCTCCCGGCCCG
>QJNZ01000633.1:0-56192 GCA_004155055.1 Monosporascus sp. CRB-8-3
ATGGGTGTGGGCGTTGGGGTTGGAGTTGGGGTTGGAGTGGAGAGATGGGGAAATGGGATGCGGGGGGAGGGAGCATGGTGGTGGTAGGATTGGGGTCGGTTGAGAGGATGGCTGCGCAGGGCGAGACGAAGGTGTATATCTTGATGCTGTGCGGGACGGAGTTTGTCGGTTTGGCTTCGCAGCAGAGCTCGAGTTCGATGGTCTCGCACATGGCTGCGGGTGGCTAGGGAGGTAACGGTGAAGACCAGGTAGGAACAAGATAGGAACGAGACACAGGCGATGGTCACTAATATGATGTAGTCGAGTGACGGAGCCTTGGAATTGGACGACTGGCCGAGCCGCGATGCCTTGTCGGTGTCTGTCCCGGGGCCAAGCATCGTGGCTATAAATACGGCATATAGAGTTGTATTTTCTGTGGAACAGGCAGGCCGCTTGTGATCAATCACATTGTCGTTTACGGGAAGCAGCGGATTGGTTCACGGTACATGTTCGTCGTCGCCGTTCCGCTTCTTTGTTTCAATGCTGTGCTTATTACAAGTTATGCCCTGCCAGACGCAGACAAGCTTGGGTTGAGTCAGGCAGTTTTATAATGGGCGAACAAGGGCTTTGAGTCACGGAACAACTTCCGACTTGGCCTTATATTCGCTGAAACTGCTTCGGCATAGTGCAATGAGGGAGTGTTTTAGGGTCAGATGGTAAATGCTCTACTGTTCTGTCACCGCTGAAAGTTCAGGGATAGGGGGCTGTCTTACTCTTTGTTAGGGATGGAATTACGTAGGCCCTCATTCCCCTGATCACCGCATACCGGGTTTAGCTGCCTCGAATCCGTGTACTTGTACGGTCATGTCCTTTTGCCTTCGTGCAGACGACGCTTCAAACTTGGATGCAGATGGAAATCCGTTCCCACTAATGCCTGACCTAGAATACAACACCCGTTCGTCACGAGTAGATCGTTGCTTGGATAAGAGCTCACGCGGCCGCTTCTCGGTGGGCCGCTCAAACCTCCACGGGTTGCCCGGATCCGGCGACTCCAGCTCGGCCGGAATCGCGGAACCCGGCGACAGCACGCTGAACCGCGTGAGGTCCATGGGCGGTATGTTCCTCCCGTTGTGGCTTGGAATGGGACCCGCCGTCTTCCCCTCCCGCAGCCAACGCCGACGGTGGGTGTCAACTATTGTGAGAGCTATAATGATAAGGAAAGGTGCCCACGCTCTGTCATCTATGCCTGCTGCCGCTCTTCGTAAGGAGTGGTGCGAGGATTGCGAGGCGAGTACTATGCCACTTATCGCCAAATGGTTTGGTGGGAAGAGTGGAAGTTGCCATCGCTCGTGACTGTTTCAATCAGCGAGCTTAGGTACTGTGTTGTGAAGTATGGAATCATTAATGCGTAAGCATGAAGTGAGCCTCAGAGAAGCCGGGCGATGCTCGTAAAAGGGCTAGAATGTTGTGTCGCAGGTCAACCGCTCTGGGGTGGCTTGGTGTAATGTATCATATACCGCTTTTGCTTCTGTCCTTGGCATCACCGGCGTGTTGGCTATCCCTGTAACAGTGGGTTTGTTGCTTTTTTTTTTTTTTCCTCTCTTCTTTAAAGAATCCCCAAGCCGATTTCTTGAGATCATGTGGCGGTTAGAGGCTGTATCCTTTGACAGTTACTTCTAACAAGCAAGATATAACTGGCAGGTATTTGTACGGACGATCACCCACCGTTAAACCAGAATAAACTCTTCTAAGGTTTGCCTGTCCCAAAACAGCTGAGACGAGGCCTGCTGGTCCTCATCTCCCCCAAAGCCAAATATACATGAATCCACCAATTCGTATTTTGTTCCACATGACCGGATTATGGAGGGGGTTAATGAGCCAAGAAATAAACAGATGAAGTCCCCTCGCCACGGTAGACGGCTGGGGCCAGTCTTTGCGATGTTGCAGTTGGAGTTTATCACGAAGCCGTTCATAAGAACCATGCTCAGGGTGTGGACTGCCTCGCTGCGAGTGTTGTCATCCCAAGAATCTACCGACGTATTTTCGACACGGCAGCCGCCCCTCTCTTTTCGGATTTCTTCGTATAGCACTCGAGCATTGGCGTAGTGAAGCCGGGATTCCTGTGCATCCGTCCCGAAAAGGACCTCGTACCAACGCAAAATGTCGATGTCTCCGCTCTGGGACGCACTGGAAACGGAAGCGAATGCATCCTCCACGATGTTGACGCGATCACGGAGCCAGTCGTCAATCCTTTGGCCGACGACCGGACCTGCCGCATCTGGTATGACGGCTTCACACACTCCCAGCGGTACGCCTTTTACACTCAACTCAGTGCCGTCGCCTGAGAGACGGATTGAATTAATGTCCACGAACGGCTCGAACCTGCTCACTTGCATTAACCAGCGAAGGTCGGGGACCCACGACGGCAGGCCGCTTATGCGAGGGCCGACGCAGCTGAGAATGCGCAGGTCTCCTGTCTCTGTCATGAGATGGACAGCGGCGTCATACCAGACTCTCTGGAACTGCTTCCTGTAATCGGGGCGTAGGGAGTCGGGTACGCCGCCGTAATCCCCGAAGTTACAAAGGCCCAAGTAGCCGTATACATGATCACGGAGGTCCGCGGCTTCCGCAGGAAATTTGGTGAGGAGAATTTGGAGCAGGACATAGCTGGGCTTTCCTAGCTGCGCGGCTCGAGGCTCTATGAATAGCCGATACCGGTCTCTCGTTTCCATCAAGTCAACGAAAGGCGAGCACCTGCAGCTAAATTCCAACGAAGATGCCCCGAGTGCTTTGCAGAGACCGTAGAGAGATCTAGATTCGATACTGTGGCGTCCCACGCACAGAATTGGCGCGTATTGCGGGAGACACGTCTCTTGCACAATCCACACCCTCTCGAACCAGGGCCTGCCCACTAACGCCTCGAGTGTAGGGCGGACACGCTGGAGGAAGGACGCGAAGCCATGCGGTATGGAGGTTGCGTGAGCCCATTGGTAGCGTAATTGATTGAACTGCCAGAGGGCTTTACAAGGGAAGCCGTCGAGGGCTTCCAGACTCTTGCCAAACCGTGCCGCTCCTGCGAAAATCAATTCGACGTCGCTATCCTCGGACGAGTCCAGAGGTCCAAGCCAGCCTAGAACACTGGTAGCAAGTCGAAAGATCTCAGCCATGCGGGGGATCTGCCTCTCCTTCTCCCTGATGTCCGCTTGGTCGATGCATATCGCATCCACCCACAAGTATTTCTCGGTGAAGCCGGCGATTGAAGAGCGCAGGCGGTCTAACGCGTCGTAGAGGTTGAGCGTGATCCCCATAATGTGTCCGTTCAAAGTGATCGGCAAGCGAACGTCGGGATTCCCCCAATTATACGACAGGGCGTTGTATTCGAGGTCTCCAGATAAGGGTACCTGATAAAGCCAGCATTCAATGGGGCTCCCAGGCTCGCCTGGACGGACTCTCAGCATTCTGATGTCGGGCCCGATGAGCTCTCTGTATGGGAAAGCCGGGGCAATTTGGTGGTCCATAGTGGATAGTCGATCTTGCTGTTACCGCTCTATGCCGGTATTCGAGTGAAACTTTTTAATTTTCAGATGTACTCCAGCCCGTAGTTGTCTCGCGAGTTAACGCCAAGCCTAGAACAAATCGTGGGCTTGAAGTAGACAATTGTCGACCATGATCGTAGGATGCGGTGGCCTATCAGGTAGCGACCCCTCTGGCAGGCCTAATAGCCCGTATCTAAGCGAACTAATTGAGACTTTTCTCTAATCGGCGTGAGGCTGAATGCTTTAGGCTCGAATACGAAGCAGTGTCAGAGAGCCTTAGATATATTTTCTATGGCATCAAAATGTTAGTAGAATAGTTGCATTATTGAAAGGGGGTATGGACTAGTTCTCAATCCTGTAAGGGGCCTTAAGATATGCTAGCTTTCGGCGAAGGATCCTCAAAGTCGGTGCTTATTTCATAAACAGGATGGGGAAATTCTGCGTCGTATTGATGACATTGTCGTGTATCCTAATTCAAGCGCTGCGTGACAATAATTTATGGACACCTAGTGTCACTATGTACCTTCCATCTTGAGATTGTCAATGATTCGCTGTTGAAATCGAGTGTAACAAGAACCCTGCTGCACTCATTAGTCTTACTAGAGCCAGGGCATCGATGACGTGCAGCTATCGGCCCGTTCCAATCCTCTTGTAGCAAACATACGTCCAGCTGAGGGTATATAGTTGTTACATTGACATGAACTCCCGCCACTTTAATATACGCTTCCCCTTAGACTCGCTATACAACAATTTTTGCATACCCGCAACTATCAATGAAGCCACATTATCTTGGATTTCTCTTGCCCTGGGGCGCAATTCCGGCCAGTGAGACCTTTGACTACGTAATTGCGGGAGCAGGAACGTGTGGCTTAGTGCTGGCGAACCGGCTTTCTGAAAATCCCCATGTACGAGTGGCTGTGGTGGAAGCAGGCGATGATGAGCGACATAACCCGAATGTCACCGACATCACTAGATTCACGTATGCTTTGAGCACTCCACTTGCCTGGCAGTACCCATCGGTACCCCAGCCATGGGCAGGAAACAAGCCGGTTGTCTTCTTCGGTGGCAAAGCGATTGGCGGGACGAGCACCATCAACGGTAGAGTAACTTCAACTTGCCAGAACCCAACCGCTAAACAGCTTCAGGCATGACGTACATTCGAGGTGACAAGGCCGAGTTCGATGCCTGGGAAGCGCTTGGAAACGAAGGCTGGAATTGGAATTCCCTCTATCCCTACTTCAAGCAGGTTGAGCGATTCACTCATCCCACTGCGGCTCAGGTTGCCGCTGGTGCTTCTTATGATGCCAAGGTCCACGGCGACAACGGCCCCCTGAGTACGGGGTTTCCATTTCAGCTCATCAACGGAACGCTCTACGAGACTATTCGAACATCGTGGGAGAAACTAGGTTACCCCCTTAACACAGACGTCAATGGCGGAGACGTCCGAGGGTTTAGTGTATGGCCCCAAACGGTTGATCGAGACGCAAATGTGCGCGAGGATGCTGCACGGGCCTTTCTGCACCCCGTCGAAGACAGGCCAAACCTATCAATTATCCACGGGACAGTGGAAAGGATTACATGGTCAGATTCGGGCTCTAAATGTGGTAATTCTATTGCCGACGGCGTCGAGTACCTGACTACCGAGGGAGAGGCAGCTACAATCAGCGCATCGAAGGAAGTAATTCTATCCGCCGGTGCCTTAAGAACACCTTTAATACTCGAGCAATCCGGCATTGGAAATCCAGGGTAAGCAGAACTGCAGAACGAAACATGGCATCACTGATGACGATCAGACTTCTCACACAATATGGCCTTGAGACGAAGATAGAACTTCCTGGGGTCGGCGAAAATTTGCAAGACCAGCCTCTATTGAGCTTACTATATCCAGGGAAACTGAATGCAAGTGGCATCACTCCCTACGCGACCTTCGCAAACGCGCACGACTTGTTCGGTAGGGATACTGTATCTATCGCGGCGTCCACAAAGGCAAGCCTGTCGCAATGGGCTCGCACGGTTTCGGACGCAAGCAACGGTGTTATAAGCCCTCAGATATTGGAAAGACTCTTCGCAATTCAACACGACCTGATCTTTACGAAGAACATTACAATAGCCGAGACACTCACTGTGACCAGTGGAGCCCAACTCGCCTCCGTATTTTGGCTTCTTCTACCGTTTTCAAGGGGCAGTCTCCATATTAAGCCGTCGAAGGCGAGTGAGGAGCCGGATATCGACCCTAAGTTTTTCTTGATCGACTTCGACCTCGACTTGGAGTTACGTACCGGTCGTTTAGCCCAGCAATTCTGGGATACGGAACCTGTAAAGGCGTTAGTTGCGCCTGGGGAACCGGCTTTGGCCTACAACGCCAGCGACGCTGAATGGGCGGATTATATTCGAGGAACTTGTCTGTCTACTTAATCATCCAGTCGAGATGTCGGAACGACGTTGTAAAACTAATAATTTCTTACAGTGTCCCCGAACAATCATCCCATCGGAACAGCTTCGATGATGTCTCGGGAATTGGGAGGAGTGGTAGATCCCAAGCTCAAGGTGTACGGCACAACTAACGTACGAGTGGTGGATGCATCCGTCTTGCCTCTCCAGATAAGTGGGCATCTAACAGCCACGCTCTATGCTATTGCCGAGAGAGCATCGGACTTTATTAAGAGAACATGGGAGTAGTTGGAGTCGGAGCAGAAAATACGCTGCCTATACAATTACTGTGGAAGTTGGTCCAGCTACACCTGCGTATTCTTTGCAGATTCTAGAGCTACTTGTAAGTATCTAGCAGCCATGGGAGGAGGGGGAGCCTGTGTAGACTATAGAATCCTTATGCATCCCCCAGTAGTCTTACGGAAAGGCCTTACTCAATGGTATCCCTGGAACCTCCTGTTGAGAGTGTCAGCCAGGTACGGACAGAATAACCATTATTGCTGAGCACAATCATGGTTTCATCTTTACGCATCACTGTCAAGTTTGTCAAGAAATCATGGAAGGGATATATGATAGTTCAGGCTGTAGTACAAGTAAATCAAGTTAATTATTAGTTAAATAGTATGAGACCCTGATATCACATACTGAAGCATATACGACTGAAGGAAGAAGATTTATCAGGTTGACCTCTAGAAGGTCCTAGCTAGAAAGTGAGGGTAGTGAACCCTTTTTAAATATATACAAAAACAGTTACAGCTAAAAGGGTACTATACCCGTAATGCTTAAATCAACCCTTGTAGGTTGTTAATCAGCTGAATCTAAGAGTTATCTGGATCTGATATACCCCCTTAGCTGTTAGGAATTAACAGCTGAAGCTTTTACGATACTGATTAATTGCTTAAAAAGGAAATACCATGGTGGTTAGCAATAGAAATACGCAAAAGGAAAAAAGGGGATCTGGGCAGCCCGAATAACTTCTTAGGGAAGTTACTTGGGATGCCCCAGTTTCTAATCGGATTCGAACTTATGTCTTTAGGTGTTAGGACCTAACGTTATACTATTAAACTATAGAAATTTTGTTGGAAAGTTTCCTTACTAACTTTACCTTTAAGGTCGTTTAGGGATAAAGATAGAAAGTATAACGGAACTAAATATTCAAAAAGAAAACGAAGGTAACAACTTTTAATTACTAAATAACAGCAGGGATAAAATAATACCTTCTTAAGTTTCTTTAAGCCTTAAAACGACGTTTTAAAAGTTTAATAACCGAACGAATTCCTAATGTTGTTGTAAATTAAGTAACTTAGTAAATCCATTTGTTATTATCGTTTTAATTAACGTTTATTCGATTTTGATTTTTCTTATAACGTAAGTTTTTCGAAACTAGTAATTATAAATATTAACGTATTTTAGTTTCGTAATTAGACGTATTATTTTTTCGGTAATTAACCGTATCGTTTATTTGTTATTTACCTGGATAATTAGCTTTTTATTTAGCTTTAAACCGATAACTTTAAAAAGCCTTTATATAAAAAAGGCTTTTTTAACGGTTTGCGATAAGGCTAATAACTCGGCCTTTATATTTAAGGTAATAATTATATCCTGCTTATTCGTTTATTAAATAATAAATTTTCCGAAAAATAATATTACGAAACTTTAGAAACTTTTACGGTTAAGGTTATCCGTAAAAAAATACGTTACTTACGTATAATAATAATCGTACGTTAAAATCTTTGTTATTACTGTATTATATAGCGAAATAACGCGTATAATAACTATAAAATAAGGCCTTATTAATAACGTTAAAATAGATAAAACCTGGGTTTTTACTATATCGTAACAGGTAAAAAACAGTTTTTGTTATATCTAGGCAAGTATTAATTGCTTTATATAGTAGGTTACTAACTTTTTCGAAATACAGCTTTTTTAACGTTGTAAACGTTTTATTTATATATTTTTTAAAATCTTTTTACCTAAGGATTTTAAAATGATATTTTTTAAGTTTTAAAAATTCGAATTACGAATATATCTTTTCCCAGTAATTATTTTATACCAGCCATAATTTCCTAACCGGGCGGTTACGTAAAATATGTATTTTTAGGAATTATTATAATTTCTTAAAATCGTTAATATAAAAACGTTATTTTAATTTCGTAAAGATTTTTTCCGTACGTATTATATTTCGAGTTCTGTATATTATAGTTATATCGTTAACGTAAAAAAATAACGTTAATCAATTATTAATTATAACATATAAATTATCCGGAATAAATTTTAAACTTAATTCCTTTATATTTAAAAATAAATTTCGTTATTATAAAAACGGTAATTTTCTTAAACTGTATAAAATTTTTAAAAGTTTTAAGTAATAATTTGGACGTACCAATCCCTATAAAAAACGTACGTATACCAGTTTATTAATTACGTTATACAAAAACGCGTTAATATCGTTAAATTAACGGAACTTAAAGTTAAATCGGACTGTTATAACTATTAATATGCAAAAAAACCTTCCTGTTAATATAAAAGCGTATACGTTAAAGTTTTTACGGAATTAAAAGTTATTTCGAATAATTACCTTAATTTTAAACTTTTAAAATATTCCGTATTTATTAAATTTATAAGTAAATATTTACATTAACGGAAAAATAATATTAAAGCTTACGTTATTAATTACGTTTTAAAATATAGTAACTTTAATTAATTATTTTACCCGATATATTTAATTTTACTCCTGTTTTGCAACTATTTTCCAGTTTTTTACGTATTTATATTATATAATTTTAGGCCAGTTTTTAAATAGGAAAAAAAAATTATTCCGATAAAAACGATTTAACTTAATCGCCGCCGAAAATATAACGTTAAATGCGGTAAGATATATATTACGTTGTTCGAATTTTAACTTATAATTCGTATTAACCGAAAGTAAATTTTTTTTTTTTCGTTTTGCATTCCGGATTTAAGGATAACTATTTAATTTAAAAAATTTAATTCGGTACGGCGTTACCGTAATTAAAAAAAACCTGGTAATATAATTTAAACTTTATCCGGCGTTAATATATAAAATTATTAATAACTTAAGTTTTTGAAATTTAAAGTAATTTCGGGTATAAATAAATAAAGTTATATAATTTTGCGTTTCGAATTATCCGTTTTATTAGGGATATATTCGGGGTTTTTTTCGGGGTTGTTACTAACCGTTAAATTAAAGAAATTTTCGTTTAAATATAAATTATAAACTTTATTAACTTTTACCTTTTTAATTTCTTATAAATCTTTTTAATTAAAAAAATCCGTAATTATTACGATTATATCGTATATAAGTTTGTTTTCGGAAACGTTTTATGTTACTATATATCCCACCCCTTTAGTAATACCTGTATTTAAAGGATTACTGCTAAAAACAGCTTTTAAAGTTTTTAAAAAAGTTATTATCTTAAGTAGGATTAAGATATTATCGATTTGGTTATTTAATTCTGTAATCTCGAACGACGATTTTTATTATTCGTTATAATATAATTTCGTTTCGTTAAAAGTAACGTTTTTAATTATAATAATTTATTATTACGAAAAAATCTATATCCGATATACGTTATTAATTACGTATCCGATAAGATAGCCGATATACGCTTTGGGATCCATTTTTTTCAAACGTTCCGCTTCTTAACGGGCCGTTTCCGTAAATATATAAACTTTTAATCCGAAAAAGATAATGTTTAAAACGTTCGCTTTTAAACCTTTTTCAGGAATAAATATTTTATCCTTTTTAGCTATCCATTTATTAAAGACTTAAATAGATATCTTTTAACCTAAGGTTTTAATAGGTATACGGTTAGTAATATATATAATTATTTTAATTGCTTTAGGTTATAAATTAAAAGGAAAATTGTTATTAATAATTAAGTAACGTATTTTCGTAATAATTACGTTCCCGGTACGTTCTTAAACGTTTATAGGTTTTTTAATATATAAAAGCGAAAGCTTATAGGAAATCCTTATATTTATAAACCATTTTCGGAACTTTTTTTTAAAGGAAATTTGCCGTTAAATATAATCGTTTTAACCTTAATATAAAACTGCTTTTTAAAAAAAGCGATTACGTTTATTAGAACGGTAAAAATGTATTTTTTCCGTTTTAAAATATAGTTAATCCTAGTTTTAATAATAGGGCAGGTAATAATTAATGCTTTTATGCGCCCGTTAAAAGTATTATTAAATTCGAAAAGGTTAATATATATTATATTAAAAAGTTTATATTTTTTAATTTATATTTTTTGCAAAATTTTTTTTCGTATTTTCGTAATAACATAATTTTAACAGTTAATCTTTAACGGTAGTTAAATTTTCGTTCCGGTAACTGTTTATATTACCTTTTTAAAAGCTTTCGAGCTTAAGTAAATTAATTTTTAATATTATAACGTAACGTTTTTTTTTAAAGGTTTTAAAAAAAGGCGAAAGTTATTTCCGTAAAATTTTTTTTAATTAGTTAATTTCGGCAAAAGGAATTTTTAAATTAAGGGTTCCGTATCGACGTTTTTGTTTTCGTTTTCGAAAACGATTTTTTTTTTAAGGTTGTTTTTGTTTTCCGGAATAATAATTTCGGGTTTTTTAGTTACCGCAAAAATTATTAAAATAATAATATCGTTATTGTTATTTTTAGCCGTTATTTTAATATAATATATAATAGGTTAACGTTTAATCCAGTTAATTTTCGTTATTTTCGTTTTTAACGCTTTATAATATATAACGTTAATCTCGTAATTTTAATAAATTTTAATTTATTAAAAAAGTTTATGCGAAATTAAGTTAACATATATTTTAAAAATATATAAATATCTTTTTAAAAAGAAAATATTAAACCTTTTTGCCGGGTTAATAAGCGAAATCCTTCGTATACCCTCGCCGAGAATATCAAAATACTTTTTTCCGGCTAAAATCCTTTTTCCTATTTTAAAAAAACTTATATTTACAAAATTAACTTTGCAATTTCTAACGTAAAAATCCGAATAAATATCTAAAAACATAAACTTTTTTAAGCTATATCCAGTAATAACGTTATTAACTTATAAATTTATCGGGAATTTTGTTACAAAAAGCGTTAAAGCAAATTAAAAAGTTTATAATTTTTTTTTTATATACGTTTAATAACCGTTTTTTGCTAAAAAATAACTTTCGAAATACGTTTATTAACCTTTTTCCTAATTTCAAAATCCTCGGTTTACTTATTAAGTTAAACGTTTTTATTAATATAAAGGTATTTTTTAAAACGATATATTTTTTTATAAAAATATTTCGGCGTAAGATAATTATTACCGTTACCATTTTTATTATTCCGGTTATTATTATTCCGGTTATTATTTTAATTATTATTTCGATTATTATTTAAAATGTTTTAAAAGGGTTTTATTTAATTAAAGGTTTTTCCGTTAAAAATAATATTAAACGTTTTTTATAATATTTGTTTAACGGTAACGCCTTGTATTTTCCGGAATTTTATATAATTTCGGAATCGTTTTACGAATTTTTATATAAGCGGTAATTTAAAAAAGTTTTTACTTTTAAATATAATTTCCTTTACCGCAGTTATTTAGGTAATAAAGAAATCGGGTAAAAAGGCGTTTATAGCTTTTAAAAAGTTAAAGTGGTTATAATAATTTGTAATGGTTGGGATTTAAAACTTTTCGGTTTTAATATACGTTTTTTAATAATTAAAAAGTTATACGTTTATTTAAATCCTGTTAATTTTTAACGTTTATTTATATTAAACGTCGATTTCGTAAATCCGAATATTATTGCTAAGTTTAAACTTGTTTTTTAAAGTAATTAACTTTTTTCGAAACGTAACTTTTTTTTAATATACTTAATAATAATTAAAGTAAACGGACTAGTTAAAAAATAAGTTAATTTCGGCAAACGCCTTTTTTTAAGCGATATAAAAGGTTTATTTTTTATTATACGACTTTAAGGCTTTTTTATATTTTAATTAATTAAATGTATTAAAAATTAATTTATTAGTTATTTTATTTTAAAAATATTAAAGCTTAGAAAGGATCGGTATAAATAATAAAAGTAATATTTAAGCTGTATTAGAATTAATATATATTTATAGTAGGTTAACTTTCGTACTAACGTAAAATTTGAAAGTGTTATATTTTTTAAGGGTCTTTTTTTTAAGGAAATACCTCGGGGTCTGCTTTAAAAAATGGTTATTAGGGTTTATTAATAGGGAAGGAACTATAGTTTTAAACGTAATGCAGGAAAGATAAATAGGCTTAAACTAGCAAATAACCGTTTAATAAGGGAAATTTTTAATAGGTGATAGCAGTAAGTTATAAAAGTATTACAAAAACGATAACGAGGTTACGTATAGCCTTAAAAAGCGACGTATATAACGTATATATTAAAGTATAGTTAAAAAAAATGCGGACCGGGTTTATAATTATAAGACCCTGATATTATATATTAAAGCATATACGACTGAAGGAAAAAAATTTATCCGGTTAACCTTTAAAAAATCCTAGTTAAAAAGTAAGGGTAACGAACCTTCCTTAAATATATACAAAAACAGTTACAGCTAAGAGGGTACTGTACCTGTGATGCCTAAATCAACCCCTGTAGGTTGTTGATCAGCTGAATCTAAGAGTCATCTGGATCTGACAAATAGTCGGTTTATATTGACCCTGAATCAGCTGGATATGCAAAGAGATATGGAAATGTTCAACCATCGTGATCCGTACCTGCCAGTGAATGTCACCACTCTGCAAAGCCTATGACAAAGAACGCACAGGAAGGCTACCCATTGGCTATTTATATCAACTCCCTCACCTTCAACCAGGTCTAACTAACTTATCCACGTCGTTAACTCACGACAAGATACTCGTGTCGACCCTGTGTTTTTGCATCAACCCCACCCCTTTACGTTGAGACCCTCCCTTACCTGACCCCGTCCCACAACTGAATCACATCACTTACTCACTTCGAAGGTTTACGTGAGCTGTTGAAGCGTGTTGCGAAAGCAGTTTCTAGAAAAGCATCTGATACCATTATGACAACCCCCTATCTGTTTTCTTCATATCCTTCACACTCTGCACCTTACGGTGAAGCATATATCACAAAAATTCCTCTCTTATTTGTTGCGGTGCATAGACTCTTTTTACGCCCACTCATTCAAGTCGAGCTCTTTACAGAAGCCCCTGTAACTTTTGCGGAAAAGACAGCTTTGGGAAAGCACCCGTTACAATTACTACATCTCCTGTCTGCCTTCTTTATCTCCTTTGACATCCTGCATTACACAGTAACACATATGCTACAAGAAACATTCTTTTGGTCGCTGGCGCAACCCACCAAAGCTACACAGGCGGCACTAGGCCTGGATATGTTGGCCGGTGTGGATATATGATGACGTATAGGACGTATAAGTGTCAAATCTGTCTCATACTGTCTACGGGCTTCCCATCCTATTCCACGGCAGGTTATGTTCCTGGTATCTACTGCCAAAGTCTCCCGGCGTGCCTGATTGCGGTCGTTTACCTACACCTAATATCTATCTAATCCCTTCCAACCCGCCCTGCCCCTGGACAGCAACGACAGCAAGGTGGTCGGAACTGCCTCCCACTTCTTATCACCGTGATCTTTACGATCCTCACTAGTGATCTCAGTGCCAAGCTTGCATGCATCGAAGCATCTGGATCATGGTAATTTATCCATATATGGTGGTTTCATGGTTACAGGTCGAAGAAGCTCATTTGTTAAACTTCACGTATAACAGCTTAAAAAAAAAAAAAAAAAAAGAAAAGAAAAGAGGAAACGAATATAAAATAAATGTTTATATTTTAAGAGATTTGCTATTTCTGCAGTGAACCTTTTGCTATTTCTGCAGTGGCCCTATTTCTACCTAGCATATACCTGGCATATCTGCCAGTTCGTACCTAGTTTTCCCTTAAAGACCCCCTTATACAAGATATTAGCAAAATATATTTATTTTTAATTAATGTATTAAACAACATCTTTATTAACAAAGCTTATAATAAATTTTAATTATATTATAATAATATTTCTTAAAACTAACGTATTTTAAAACGTTTTAATATTTTTATAACCTTATATAATAGTTAATTATCGTCCGTTAGGATAATCGTATTAGTTATAACCGAATTAGGTATTTATACGTTTAATTTCAGTTCGAAATAATTTGTTATATATTAAGAATAATACGTAATAATAACGAGTTTTTATTAATAATATTTAAAGTTTAAGGCAGCCGTAATAATCAAGGTTATCGTTATTTTAAATGTTATAAATAACGTTATAAGTACCGATAAAGTTATAAATATTATTATTTTTTACGTATTACCTTATCCGTTACTTTTTTTACGTTTATCGTATTTATTGTATTTATTGTAGTAATATATAGCTTTATTATTACGGCCTCGGTTTTATCCTTTTTTTATAATTACTTACGATTTTGTAAATAATATAAATAATGTATTATTTTAAGCGTTATTCCGGGTTAAAAGCGTAATTACGTTATAACGTACCCGTTACGAAAGTTGAGGCGTAATATTATTTTCGGACTTTTTAACGGGTTCTTATTATAAGCGTTTATAGCGGAATAATTCGTAAAGGTTTTAGCGTATATAGGATTATCGGAATTTTAAGCGAAAAGTTTCGGATAAAGTTATCGGGGCGTTACGAAAACGGTTACGCATTTAAGTAATTTATAATTTGCGAATAAGTAAAAAAAAAAGTTTCGTTAATTTATATATTATTAATTACGTTTTTTAAATAATAAAAGTTATTTATTATATTTTACCGTATATATTATTATCCGTTAATATCGTTTATTAATAACTTTTTAATATAGAGATTTTTAAACGTTAAGTAAATATTATAATATATAATATAAACGCATAATATAATATATTACGTTTTAAAAGTATTTATATACGGCGGTAACGGTTAAGAAATAAGATTAATTTATATTAAAAATTACAATAACGTCCGGTAATATTATTTTATTAAAAAATTAATAACTTTTTCGAATAATAAAATATAATATTTTTTATTTATTTATAACGAAAAAATTACCGTATCCGTTAAATAAATAACGTTTAACGAAACTATAGTTAGATTTCGTAAAAAAATTCGTTTAAGTTTTATAATTAAAATATCGTAAAATAAAGCAGTTAATTTATTAATAACGGATAAAAAGCTATACATCCTTTTGGTATTTAACGATAAATTATTAATTATTACCGAACTTATTTATTAAGCGTTATTAAATAACGTTAAATTTTTTTCCGTATATATATATATTATATATTATTAATATAACAGGTATCTTTTACAGTTATAAAGAATAAAAAAAATAATATCCTTAGAAAATAAAGTTAATTATTATTACCGTTATTCTCGGTAAGGATATTTTTTTACTTTTTGCAGCTATAAAAAATAACGTTTTTATTTATATAAAAAATATATATTTATTATTACGTATCTAATAACGTTATTATTATTATACCTTTAAGTTCTTTATCAAAATCGGAAAGGAAAATATTAAAATATAAGATATTAATCTTTTTTAAAAAGGATATATATTATTAAAGTAATTATTTAAATAACGTTTTTATTTCGTTATAAATAACTCTAAACGTTATATTAAAACCGTTCCTATATTTCGATATATTATAAATACGTTTAAAACATATTAATAATATAATTAGAATTAGTTTTTTCGTAAACGATTCGATAAAAATAACCTTTATTTTCGAACTTTTTAATAAACGTTTAAATTTTAGTAAAATTATTTATTTTCTCTAATTTTATCTTAAGGATATAGTTATTAACGTTTTTAGCTTTTACGTATATAAGAGGGTAAGTAAACGTTATACGTAATAATATTATAATAATTTAAGACGTTTTACCGATTTTATATTAACCTTTAATATAACGTTTTTATTTATCCGTAAAGCGCTTATATATGGGATTATTTAAACCGTCGTTTAAAGTTTTATCGTTAAAAAAATTATAGGTATAATTATGTATATTTTAAAAAAAATCCAATTTGAAAACGAATTTCTAATCCGTTTTAGCCGTAATTTTTATATAGTTACGTTACGTATAGTCGATTTTTTTCGTAGTTTGCTTAGTTCGTCTGCCGGTGCTTTGGTTTTTTTTAGCCGTATCGCGGTTATTAAAAACGGTTATTCGAATAGGTTTCCCGTAACGATAATTGCTATATTAGCTGCGTTTAATATTATAACCGTGGCGTTTCGCGTACTGTTAAATGTAGGTATAAACGGGCTCCCAGGAATTAGCAGGACGCCCGCCTTAAGGTTCTCCTTTCTCGGGATTCGGGATCTCCGCCATGGTAGCGAGATATGGCGGAATAACGGTGTTGTTGTTGTTGTTGTTGTTGTTGTTGTTGCGAAGCTTTGAAAAAATCAAAGATGTTGCAATTGCAATTGCAGCTGTATATAATTATGTTACTAGGTGGCGGCGGTGTGGCAGGTAGTAGCAGGTGTAAAAAGTAGGACCACTATAAAAATAGCAAATCTTTATTTTAAATTATTATATTCGAATAATAAAGTAAAAATAAATTTAATTTCTTAAATTATAAACTTTATAATAAAAATATTATTTAACTTATTAAAAGAAGTAATGTAATATAAGTTAATATAAATTTAATTAAACATTATTACTTTTTTATATTTTATATATTCTTTTTTTAATTTATTTATATATATATAACGGCTAGACTAGTTAACTAACTATTAAACCAAGTCGTACGGTTTATGTTAGCAGTTATATTACGGGATTTAAGTAAAAAGGATAACTTAGTTACGTTTAGTAATACTAAAGGTGTTTTAAGTAACCAAGTTATATTATAAGTTGGTGTTATTTAGATTATAGAATAACGAGCGTATATATCCTTTCGTAAAAACCTGAATTTTTTATGGATTTTATTGTCCTTATAAATTTAAAGGATATTAGATCTGTATAGATTTAATTAGATCTTGTCCTGTAAAGGAAATCTAAATTACGTAACCTGATTTACTTAGGTTCTGTTTCGGTCCGTTAAGACCGTTCCCGAGACCTTCTTTCCGTTGGGTCGTAATACGATTTCTTTCTTTTCGGATTTTTGTCCCTAAAATTTCTTTTTTCTTGGTAAGTTAATCGTTTATTATAAATAATAGCGTTGTTAATTGTAAATCCCGTAATCGTCCTAATTAAAAAAAGAGCTTTAAATCTCTAGCTATTTATATTATTAAATTTAGTTTTGAAGTAATGCCGTGTACGTTATGTTTTGAAAAAAAAAAAAAAAAAAAATGTTAAATAATAAAAAAATTCGTCGTTACAGCAAGTATGTTAAATATCGTCGTCGCTGTAATAGGTCCGGCGTCCTTATCGACTTTTTTCGTCGTATTAAAAAAGAAGGACCGTCTGGACCGTAAAAAGGCCGTAATAAAAAAAACCTTATTGCGTTTTTAACAAAAGTTAAAAAAAAAATCTTATATATAAACAGCGTAATATTAACGAGATTATTAATCGTTTCCTTCGTTTTCGTCGTTAGAAAAGGTTTTTTTACGCTTAAAAGATAAAAATTATCAATCGCGGACTTTAATTTATAAACAAGTTAAAGAAGTAGGAACAGTTAAAGGCGGCGAACGCGTTAGCTACTACTTAAGCCTCTGGTTTAAGTAACTGGTCTATCCCTAAGACAACCGACTAGCCGTTCTTAGACAGCGTAAATTAAAACATATTTAACCCTAACGGTTCCGGCGTTATTAATAAAAGTTCTTTAATAAATGCTGGGCGCTAATAAAGTTTTTGGCAAGCTCCCAGGTATTTTCGGAATCCGGGTAACCCTTTTATTTAATCAAGTATTAGATAAGTCCTTTTTTTTTTTCGTATGTCAAGTATTTTTTTATTTCGTATCTTTCCTTCTTTTTTACCTCTACGTTGTCTTATACCGTATACACTTTGATAATATCCGCTGTTAACTTAAGTAAAAAAACATAAAAAACTAAATGGAATTTAAGTTTAGGTAGTAATTTTAATTAATAGTTATTTTCTAAGATTTTCTTGGCGATTTTGTATGGGCCGATATATTTGAAATCGAGTTTTGGGTTTGGGCCTTTGGTTTTAATGTTTTTAGTAGCTAGATAAACTATTTTCCTTTCTGAGAAAGTTAATCCTTTTAACCTTTTCTGGTTATAGTATTTATTTATTTGGTTACGTACGAATTTAAGTTTTATTTTTATCTTTTAATATAATTACTTAAATTGTTTTAAGGTAAGGATTATTTTAACGTTAATTAATTTTTCCTTTCGTATTTCTTTGTAAACTTTTAGGGTAAAATTAAAGTTGGTAGTTATTAAAGTTATTTTAATATTATTATAGTAGCTGGTATCATAGGCTAGTTATGCGATAAGTAATTTCTTAATTTAATTATTTTATTTATAATTAATGTAATATTATAAATAAGTTTTTAACGTTTAGTTGGTTTTTTCCGTTTATTTATTTATTTGTAATTTGAAAGTATTTAATAGTTTATGATTTAGGCCGAGTTGTATTATTAAATTTTGCTAAAATTTCGAGGTAAATGTCGTGCCTTTATTTGAAATGATTTTTGTTAGTAATCCGTATATATTATATATATATCGAAAGAAAATATATGTTATTTATTCGGGCTTTATATTTTCGTTATAGGGTAAAAAGTAGGAAAATTTTGTAAATCGGTTAACGATTATAAAAAATGTTATTGTAATATACGTCCGTAGCTAGGTTTTTTAATAAAGGAAGTTTCGTAATAAAGTTAAATATAATTAAGTTTTATAGTCGCCCGGCGATTAGTAATGGTTATAATTTTTCGTATAGTTTATATTATTTAATTTTTACTTTAACGTAAATATCGTATTATTATATAACTTTTTATATAATTGATTTTATTTTAAGGAAATAATATGTTCGTCGTAAGCGTTTTAGGGTTTTGTAGATTTCTAGGTGTTCGTATAGCTGATGCTTATATATTTTTCGTATTAAGTTTTCTTAATGTTTTTCTAGTACGTGGATTTTGTTTACTTTTTAGTTTTTAGGTAAGTTGTTATAATATTGTTATATTTCCTTATGTATATTTGATATAAATATTTTAATAATGTTAATATATCGTTACTGTAAATATCCTTTTAACGTTTGGTCGAATATAGTTTGTTATATTTTTATCTTAAAGTTTTTTAAGTTTAGTCGTTTGTTAAAAGCGTTTATTTTGCCGTTTTCGGATCCTTTGCGATAAATAATGATATAATCGAACTTTGAAAGGTATTCCGCGTATCGTAGTTATTATTCGATTAGTTTTTTAGTAATTATAAAGTAAAAAATGTTTTTATAATTTATATACATTTTTATTTAATGCTGATTTCCTTTAAGATAATGTTTAAATTTTTTAAAGGTTTTAACGATAGCCAGGAATTTTTTGTTGTAGATAGGGTAATTGAATTTGGTACCGTATAACTTGTAAGAGTAGAAGGTAATAAGGTATAATTTCCCTTAATCATTTCGTTAGGAGATTACTATTTTTAAAACGAAGTTTAAAATATCGGTTTCAAGTATTACTGGTTTATTAGGGTTATATATTATTAAGACAGGCTTGCTAGTAAAGGCGTTCTTAAGTTATTAAAAAGTTTCTTTTATAGTTAGGGCCTATATAAAGCGTCGGTTTTTTTTGGTAAATTCTGTTAATAATATCGCGATTATGCTAAAATATCGTACGAATTGTCGATAGTAATTAGCAAATCCAAAAAACGTTTGTACCTTAGTAATATTGGTAGGTGTCTTTTAATCCTTAATAGTAGTAACCTTTTTAAAATCTATCTTAATATATTCTGGAATAATAATATATTTTAAGTATTTAACTTTTTAAATGTAAAAGGTACTTTTCTTTGCGTTAATTAAAAGATTAACGTTTTATAAAGGTTATAAAACTTTGTAAATATATCTTATATATTCCTTTTCCGTTTCAAATAAATAAGGATGTCGTCGAGGTAATATATAATAAAGATGTTAAAATATTTTCGGAATATATAATTAACCATCCGTTAAAAGGTTGCTAGTACGTTCGTAAATCCGAAAAATATAACGAAATATTCGAATAATTTATATTTTGTTTTAAAAATTATTTTCCATTTATTTTTTAATTTAATTTGAATTTAATTATATCCTTTTCGTAGGTTTAAGGCCGTAAACTATTTAACGTTTCGTAATCGGTCCTTGATTTCGATGATTAAGGGTAATAATATTTTATTTTTAACGGTAATATCGTTAAGTTATTAATAATTAATAATAAATCGTAATTTTTCGTTTTTTCGTAAAACGAAAATTATTAAATATTTTACCGATAACTTAAAGTATCGTATATGTCCCTTTCGTAATTTGTCCTTTAAGTAATTACGAAAAACGTATAATTCTGCTTTATTTAAATTGTAAATAAAATAAAAAGCGGTTATTTTACCGTTTTTAAAAACTATTTTATAATTTTATTTACTGTATTATAGTAACTTCGTATCGAATTTTTTTTAAAAAAACTTCTTATATTTATAATACTGTAACAATATCCTTGTTATTTATTTTGGTGGTTTTTCGGGTTATACTTGTAAGTTATCGTTTATTTATCGAAATCGTACTTTAAAATTCGCAATAACGCGCCGTATATTTTTATTATGCCCTTTATTTTAAATATATCTTATCTTTTTAAGTACTAAAGTTTTTATCGTAATTTTATACCTATATTCGTTGTCCTTATCGATCGAATATTAAAATCTTAAATTTTCTTTTTTTTTATAATAAGAAATAAATGGAAACTTACTTAATTAATTTTCTAATTAATTAAAAGATTGTATTAACGTAATTATAGTTTTCCTAACATTATATTATATTTATTTAATAAAATAATATCGAAATTAATTAATTATTTTTTTCTTTCGATAAAGGTTTTAAAATAATTAATTTCGCGTTTAACTTATCCGTCGTTATAGGCAAATCTTTAACCTTTAACATTTTCGACCTTATAAAGGTAACTTTTTTTTTCTATAGTAACTTTAACTAATTTATTACTTCCGGATTAATATAGTTAGTAATTATCGTTCCGTAATTTATTATTACGGTATATTAATTTTTTTTAATTCGTACCCGTATAATAATAGCATTATCGCCAGTAGCTCCGATTGTCGCGTTTAAAGCCCTTTTAAAATATTATAATCTAACCTTTTTCATTTCGTTTACCCGCAATTTCTTTACAAATAACGCTAATTTTTTAAAATCTATAAAAGTTCTCGTAATATTTCCTTATCCCGATTGTTTTATATTCGGAATTTTTTTAATTGTTTTTCTATTCGTATTACTTATTTTTGCAACTGCTTAAGTTATTATCGTACGTCCCGTTATTCGTAAACCTATTCCGTAAAAATTTCGATTATTTTTTCGTTTAATAAAGTTATTTACAAATTATCGTTTTCTTATTAGTTATTATATTTTTTCTTATCTTCCGAATCCTATTAATTTTCCTTAATAAAGTTCTTAATTTTTTCCTTAATTACTTTTCTGTCCTCTAAGTTTATAATAAAAGCTAATTAAATACCTAAATCTGTAATAGCTCGTTAACAGTATTTTTCTATTATTTTCTGAATTAATTCTTCCTCTGTTTAATAGTTATATCGTTTATAATGGTAAAAGGGGTTTTCCTGTAAGTATAATTTTCCCGGCAGCCAGCTTTATAATACTATTTATTAGTTAATTTTATCTTTTTCGGTAAATAACTGTAAATATCGGTATTATTGTTAGTTATTTTTATTAATTCCTTTTTATTTTTTTAAAATCAAACCCTTTTTAGTATATTCGAATTATACGCTAATAAATTGCTTTTTTCCATTCTTAATAAAACTGGCATCTGGGTTTATTATAATAAATAACATAGCTTTTTATATATCGTTCTGGTTTTCCTGGGCACAGGTCTTCCTTCCATTCGTAATATTCCTGTAACCACTCCTATAAAGCCAGTTAGTTCTGTTCTTATTGCCGTTTCTTTTATTAAAACTATACAAATAATATTTTTTCGGTAAAGGCTTTTTATCCTAAATAATCCTCGTATTATTATGCTACCGTATACCGTGGCCGGATTATATTAATTAATTTCTTATTATTTTTTTTGTTATTTTGTTATTATCCTTCGAATACGGAATTCTAATTATTTTATCGGGATTTCTTAGGTACCTTATATTAAAAGGCCTTATATCTTAATTTGTTATAGTTATAATATTTAAGTAAGGGCCATTCCTGCCGTTAAACCGTTCCGATTTTTATAAAGCCCGATTCCGTACCGTAAAATATATTGGTATATCGTAAAACGTTTGCCATATATTTAGGTCGGTTACTTTATTATATTTTAAAATATTGCGTTTTTTAAGCGTACTGTTAATCGTCGATCTTAACCGTTATCGCAATATAATTAACTAAATTTTTAGGTTAATTTTCTTTAAATAATTCCTCTTAAACTTCTTTTTTTAACTTATTAAAGAATTTTATTATAAAGGCCTTTTATCCCTATTTAATTTTGGATACCAGTTAAATAAACGTATTACTATAAGCTAAGGTAACTCCTTTTTAGCGTAATTTTTCAATTTAAATTTCTACCTTAATTTTTTCGTCTACTATTTCGAAAACTTTCCTTAAAACGTTTTCGAACTTTTCGTAATTATTATATATCGTTAAAACTTTTAGGTTTTATTATTTAAAGAAAAAAAAAACGTATTCTTGAAATATAAGTTTAAATTACGTAACCGTATTACCGGTTAACAGCTTTATTATAAGTTTTATTTAAACCGTAAAAGTGGCGAACCTAAAGGGAAAATACCCGAAGTACGCTTTATATTAGATTATGTGGGCAAATTGTATTGCATTCTTCAAGCTGTGGTTCTGGTGTGTCCTAGTCCTAGGTTCCTCATTTCCAACTGGGGGGGGAGAGCAGCTAGATATAGCCTTTAGCTTTTTTGTCCTTGCAATCCTAGGGCCACAAATCAAAGCCTTTTTGATCCTTTTAACGCTTTAATAATAAATCACCATATCTGCCGATACGCCCTTATGGCCTTAAGATTGCCATAAACCATCCAGACCTCGCCGTCGCCCTAAAAACCATCAAAAAGTTTTTCTATCCGTTTTGTACAAGTTTTGCAGCCCCTCCGAGATGAAGTTAATTTCGTATTCTGCATTACGCTTCTATTTCTTCGGGCAATTTTTCGCCATATATCCGTATTCACCATATTTGTAACAAAATGGCTGGTTATTTTTGTTCTATAGGGGCTTATTCTATCGGTTCGCGTTATAACTATTGCTATTTCCTTTTTTCGAATCCTTTTCCTTCCCTTAAAATTCGGTGACAAAGTCGTTATATACCTAATTTACCGTCATGATTAGGTACTAACGAAATATTCCTTTTATTCGGCCCTTTTAATCGCCGTTATAGTCCCGAATCGAATTAATAAATATAGTAACTTATTATCTAACGTTAATAGGTATATTAACTTCGTTATATTACCGTACTAATTTCTTAAAATTAATTACATAATCTAACGCCAATTATTTTTTATTTTATTTAACGAATTAAAACTAGGTTTAAAAGTTTATTTTTTAATCGATTTTTTTTGTTCTATATAAACGTTTTAATACTTTAATTATTTCCGTTTCTTTTATAAATCTAGTAACAACTATTATAAAAGCTTTTTTAATATTAACAATAACCGCGGCGGTTAATTTAACTTTATTAATATAACTAAACTTCGCTGAATTACCGTTACGATACTTAACCGCCATTAAAGTTACCTAGATAACCGTTTTTTATATCTTCCAGTTATTATTATTTTACAGCCGATTTTCCTCATTAAATTTAAATTTAAAGTTTTTCTAATCCAGGTACGTATCTGTTACGACCCAACAAGGGGGAGGCTCGGAAACGGTCCTAGCGGACCGAAACAAGGCCTAAGTAGGTCAAAGTCACGTAATTTAAATCTTTTGTTTTTAAAAAATCTAAATAAATCCATACAGATCCAATACCCTTTAAATTTGTAAAAACAATAAAATCTATAGGAAATCTAGATTTTCATAAAGGATATATACGCTTATTAAATTCTATAATTCAAATAACATTAGCTTATAATACAACTTAATTACTTAAAACACCCTTGGTATTATTAGACGTAATTAAGTTATCTTTATTATTTAAATCCCGTAATATGATTATTATTATAAACCGTACAATTTGGTTTAATAGTTGGTTAATTAACTTAGCCGTTATACGTTGTAAGCTTTTATTTAGTAGTATTGTTAAATTTTAAGCAATTATTTAAATTATTAAAATGGCTTTTAATACCGAAAAAAATACTGTGAATTAATAATTCCAGAATAAGTTTAAAGAACTGGAAGCGGAAGTTTTGCAACTTAAGAAATTAATTAAAAAAAAATCTCGGTATTTCGAAAGTTAAGGCTAAAAAAACATAATTTTACGATGGAAAAACCGATATCTAGAGTTTTTTTATTTAAGTACGAATATACTTACGGTTTTTGGTTTTTAACGATTTAAAAAATAAGATCTTTATCGTTGCGGCATTCCTTACTAAGGACGTATTTAACTGGTTTAAACTAATTATAAAGGATTATTTAGAAAAGGCGAAAAACGATATAGAAATATTTACTAAGGAACTTTTTGCTAATTATTCTAATTTTAAGGAAAAACTAAAGGCCAATTTTGATAACCCCGATAAGGAACGTATTACCGTATAAAAGATCCTATAATTATAACAAAAAGGATTAACGTTTAAATATATAATGAAATTCCGAAACTTAATAACTAAAATAGAATAGGTAAACGAAAAAAACAATACCTTAATTAACGTATTTTATAAGGGATTAAAAAACGATATTAAAGATAAGGTAATTAAGTTAAAACGACTAATCTCTTTAAGTAAGTATATTACTAAAGTAGTAAAAATCGATAATCGGTAATTCGAAAAACGATAAAAAAAAAAAGTTAATATACCTTACGGCACAAATTTAACAAACCCAGCCAAAAAAATAAACGCATTATATTTTCCACTTCCTGCAGAACTTAACCAGGCCTTATAAAAATTGGGGCGGTCCGGTAATAAAACTAACCCCAGTTTAAATGTTATAATTATGGTAAAATAAGGCATAAGGTTTTCTAATACAAAGCACTTAGGAAATCTTAACGGAATAATTGGACCTTTATACCCGAAAGATAATAACAAAATAAAAAAAAATAATAATAAAAAATTAATTAATATAATTCAATTACAATATATAATAACACAGTAACATAAGGACCATTTAAAATAAAAAGCTTTTACTAAAGAAAAATTATTTGCCCAGTTTTAATAAAGAAAATAAAAAAAAAATAAAACTAATTAACCCTATAAGGATAATTGCAAAAGCAATATAAATAAAAGGAAAACCTATGCCCAAAAGAACCGGAGCGATATATAAAAATTTATACTATTTATTGTAACAAGTTTAGATATTAATTTTACTTAAAGTGGAAAAAAGTAATTTATTAACGCATAACTCGGATACATTAATAAGGATTTAATTTCAAACAATAAAAAGGAATTAATAAAAACGATTAACAGTAGTACTGATATTTACGGTCGTTTGCAAATAAAAATAAAAATAATTAAAAAATAGTTTTGTAAAGCTGGCTGCTAGGAAAGTTATACCTATAAAAGGACTTTTTCTATCATTTTAGGTTTTGCGATTATTAAATAAAAAAGGAATTAATTTAGAAAATAGTAAAAAAACATTGTTAACGAGCTATTACCGATTTAAGTATCTAGCTGGCTTTTACCACCGACTTAGAAAATAGGAAAGCAATTAAAGAAAAAATCAAAAGTTTTATTAAAAAAAAACAATAGGATTCGGAAAACGAAAAGGAATATAATAATTAATAAGAAAACAATAATTTATAAACGATATTACCTAACGAAAAAATAATTAAAACTTTCGTAAAGCAAACTTACGAATAACTAAATATACAATAACAATTTAAACAGTTATAAAAATAAATAATACGCATGGAAAAATAATTAAAGGAATTTCGAACATAGAATAATCGGAATAAAAAAACATTACGAGAACTTTTATAAACCCTAAAAAAACAACGTTACCTGTAAAAAAGCCGCAGGTAAGCGAAAAAAAAAAGGTTAAACCATAATATTTTAAAAAGGATTTAAACGTAACGATCGGAACCATTAGCAATAATACCATCATTATACGAATACGAATTAAAAAAAACTGGTACACTATAATAATAAATTACGGAATAATAATTACAAATTACATCAACCCGGAGGTAATAAATTAGTTAAAATTACCATAAAAAGAAAAAAATTACCCCTATAAAGTTAAAAATACTGAAAGTCAAAAATTTACCTACGATAATAAATAGGTTAAATACGAAATTAATTACCTTAAAACTTTTATCAAGGGAAAAAAAATAAACCATTAATTTCGATATTATCTTATTAAATAAATACGATATAATCCTTAAAAAACTATAATTATACTAGTACAAGCTTTTAATTAACTAAAAAATTAATTAGGTAAGTTTCCGTTCGTTTCCTAATATAAAACAAAATATAAATAACATAAGATCTTAATATTCGATTAATAAAGACGACAAATATAAATATAAAAATATAACAAAAACCTTACTACCTAAAAAAATAAAATACATTTAAAATAAAAGATATAATAAAAAAATATAACGCGTTATTACGAACCTTAAAATACGTTTCCGGCAAATAAATAACAACCTATAAGTATAACCTAAAGGATTACTAAAATAAATAACGAAAGTACCCCTACGGTACTATAAGTACGAAAAACTTTTTCGAAAAAAATTCGATACGAAATTACTATAATATAACGAATAAAATTATAAAATAATTCTTAAAAATAGCAAAATAATTGCCTTTTATTTTATTTACAACTTAAATAAAGCAAAGTTACACATTCTTCGCGATTACTTAAAAAATAAATTACGGAAAAAACATATACAACGTTCTATCGGCAGTTGGTGCTTTGAGATGATTACGGCTAGTGGGCTCAGGCTAAAGAATGTTGCCTGGGATACCCTTTGTTATAAAAGAACTTTTTAAGTATGGATTATGTATGTAAAGGCGGTTTGCCTTAGACGTTTTCAGTTTGCAAGATTATTAATACAAAGTTTTGTGCCAGTATTCTGTATTTAATTACTGTAATTGTTAATATGGTAGCATTTTTTGGTTGATTAATAACCTAGCACGTTATATGAAATGGTTATTTGTAGGTTAAGTTAATAGAGAAAGCATGAGATTTAAAAGAGAGTTGTTTAGTTAACGATTTGAGAGAGAATTAAGCAGTTAACGATGGCGAGTAAATAATAAAACCCTGGGCAGCTTTTTGCTAAGTAAAGCGGCTTATTTAAAATTTTATTCCTTTTTTCCTAATTAAAACCTTTTTATAATAGGGATATTTTTTAGGATGAATTTTATAATGAGGAAAAAAAGGAATAAAAGCTTATATTAAATAAAGCGGTAAGAAAAAGATTTATTTTTGGGGCGTTTTTAGAAGATACTTTATTGTTTTAATAGCCGAAAGAGGATCGATTTAGAATTTTTATTTAAAGATAATAAATTATAACGGATTTAAATAAGCTTTATACGTTCCTGGGTACCAGTATAAGCGGTATTAGACGTGATATTAGGGTATAAAAGGATAGGTATTAGTAAATCGAAAAAGAGGTTAAAGAGCTAAAGTTTTAAAACGAAAGAAATAACGATATTATAAAACGTATAAATATTATGATAATATAATTGTTGGATACGTTTTAACTTAAGACGTAAAATTTTAAAAGTTTGCGTAATACGAATATATAACCGAAGGTATTATAAAACGTACCGTTTAAAGTTAAGGTTGGTAACTTTAAGGAAATATTTATCGTATTAAAAAACGATATGGAAAAGATTAATTTATTAAGAGAAAGCGAAACGAAGTTTAGGAGGTGGTTTATAAAGAAACCCGATTTTCCGAAGAAAGAGAAAAGTAAGTTATTTAAGGGAAAAAGAGTGGTACGTAATAACCCCGATGATTTAAATAGTTCCCTTAGTATCCCTAGCAGCTTTTCGAGCTTTAATAACTTAAATAGTTTTAATAAATTAGGTGTTTGTTTAAAGGATAAAAAGAAAGATTTTAAGAAGTTTAGTAATATAGATGTAAAATTACGTTAAAAACGTTTTAATTTTTCGTTAAATAAGGAAAATTATTTAATAGGTTAGGTTAATTAGGAATTTTAAAATAACGCTTTAAATTTTACGATAAAAGAAATTAATTATAAGAACGGGATAAAGCTAGGTTAATTGGACCAGTTTCGTTTAACGAAAGTTATTACCAAAACTTATAAAAAGGCGTTTTTAAAGTTAATTACAGGTATTAAAAAAGGTACGAAAATATTAAGGACGTTCCGGAAAACCTATGTAATAACAGGTAAGGCTAGGTAAAGGTCCTTTTAAAAGGAGCTTAGTAAAGTTATTTATAATAAAAAAAACCCGGTATAGTTTATTATTAAGTTTTAGAAGTTTTTCCGTAAGGTAAAAGGTTGTAATATGCGATTTAAAACGAAGGAATAAATTATTATATTTTTTATTGTTATAAAGAACCGCGTTAATAATTAATACAAAATTATTTAATTAATGTTACGGCAGACGGATTACTTTTTCCAGCAGCTGATTAATAACTTTAATAGCGAATTCTATAACCGATCTAATAAAAAAAAGAATAACGGACGGTCCGTTAACGTACGAAAAGGCAAAAAAAACAAAAACAATAATAACAACTCCTAAAATAACAAGTTCGTATGGAACAAAAACGGAAAGCTATTTTGCTTTAATTATGGCAAGTATAGATACCTGGCGAAAAATTGCTTTAAGCCGTAGAAAAACGGCAAAGATAAGAAAGGGAAATAAGGTTAAAATGGTAGCTAACGTAATAATAATAGCAATAATAGTTAAAACAATTAAAATAACAGTTTTCGTAATATCCGTAACGGTGGTTAAAGCGAAAAGTAATTTATTTTTAAAGGTTTGAAAAATTTGTACCGTTTAAATAGAAAAATTTTTAGCGTTTACGTTAACGAATAGTAGCTTTAGAACCTTATGTAATAATACGACGAAATAGTTCAGAAGATAACGTAAGGAATTATAAAGGTTAAGAGCCTTAAGCTATAGGTAATTTAAAACTTTAAGTTGTAAAAAATTAATTATTTTAAATTATAGCTGTAAATGACTAAAAGCCTTGAAATTATAGTAACTGATTATTTTGGAGTAATTAAGGCGATAATTGTAAGTAGCGTTATGTTTTTATATATATATTCCTTTATGGAAAACGATAGAAACAAGTTGTTTTAGGATTTAAAAATAAACGTTAATATTATTAATAATATTAGCGATTTCGAGAAGAACTTGGTATTAAATATTAAATCTAAGGGAATTTATATTATAATAGGCGGAGGACCTATAGTTATTATTTTTATCGGTATTATAAAGTAACTTTTAAAAGGTTTTAATAAAAAGAATAACGAGATTATAGTAAAATATATATTATATATTAATAATTTTCCCTTAAAAGTATTTTCCGGAAAAATATTTTATAAAAAGGGAAGTTATTTAAATAAAAATATTTTAATTAGCCTTAATAGGTTTAAATTAATAATTATTAACGTTCCCCGAAAAAAATTTTTCTTATAATTTTATAAAAAGCCGGAGTTTATTATTAAAAGCTTAAAGTTTTTAAACGATAAAGATTATTAATAAAAATACGCGTTAAAAAAGGTATTTGGTAAAAAAAATAGCAGTAACTTAGTTGATAATTTAAGGATAACTTTTATAAGGGCATTTAAGAACAGAAAAGTTTTTATAATAAACGAAATTATAAAAAAAATTATTTTTTAGTATTACCGCCTTTATTACCCTAATATTAAACGACTAATTTGAATTATTAAAAGGTTTACGGGAATAAATTTAAACCTTAACGATATAAAATTACTTTTTTATATAGCTTATAACGAAAGAAAAATACGGAAAATACCGTTTATTAATTTATAAAAAAAAGTAATATACGTAGGAAAAATTATTTAATGTAATATAGGAACCGTTAAACCTGTTAACATCGAAAATAACGGTTATTTCGGGCTTATTATAAATAACTTATTACGTTATAAAAAGTATTATTCGTTTAGAACTAAGGATAAGGTATAGCAAAATTTATATACGTATATTATCTAAATATTTAAACGTTTAAAAATATTATTACTAAATATAAAAAGTAAGAAAAAAAAAACGCAGATTTTACGTTTTAATAACAGTAAGAAATTCGGTATAACGATTATCGAAAACTTTTGCATAATAAAAAACATTAAATTGGTAATTTTTAACGTTTATAATTAATATTAAAATAAAGTCGTAAAACGAAAAATATAATTTTTTTAGGACGAAATACGCGCAATTACGGCCTAAATAAGGATACCGATATACTTTTAAGATTTTGTAATAAAAACAATAACGTATACCGTTAATAAAACTAGATAATTAATAATAAAAAACGTAATACCGATTAAATACTTTAAGGATATATTCAAACCTAATAAGTTTTATAAGCTTAATAACAGTTACTTTCGGATCTTTAATAATAAATACATAGTTTTAATCGATAAAAATTATAGGACCAGATTAGAAAAGCTGGTAACCCGTAAAGCAAAAAAAATATTATTAAGTTACTAGGGGATATATAATTATAAGGTATAATTGCTAAAAGGCGGTAAATTACTAATAATACCGTATATTACTATTTATGAAAACCTGGAAAAGCTAAAACAACCCTTTAACTTAAAGAATATTATTCGGTTACTTCCGTAGCCCGTATAAAAACGATTAAAACACCGTTAAAAATAAGGTGTTAAAATAAAGAATAGGGATAATAATGTCGTTTTAAAGGACGATACGGATTAGGAAACCAAGCAAGTTAAGCGGAAAAAGGGATATCCGAAAAAAACGGTCCCCAAATTGTACGTTTTAAAGGCCTTAAACGAAATACCAGAACTAATACGTAAATTAAAGCTAGCTTTAATCTAAAAGGGCGATAATAACAACCCCTTTTATTTTTACCTATTATTAAATGTTAAAAACTAAGATAAAAACGGTTATAAGTTATACGTTATAATAAATAACGGTTTATTATTAAAGGAAATTATAAAAGGCCTAAAACGCGAAATATAGCTTAAAGTTATTTTTATTAAAATTAAAGAAAATTTTTAACACGGAACTTTTTATTTTATACCAGACGATAAAATATACAGGCACCTGGTAAATGCGAAATAAATGCTAAAAAAAAATATACGTTTATAAAAGAACTAAAAAAATATAAGGCCCGTATTTACATTAAGGAATTTACCTAACGGAAGGGAATTGATTATAATAAAACGTTAGCTAGTATTATAAGGGCTGTATATTAGAAAATCCTGATAACGCTGGTTGTTACCCTGGGTTGGCATATATTCCAAATCGATTTTATCGCGGTTTACCTAAACGGCAACCTAAAGGAAGATATTTATATAAAGCTTTTTCCTATGCTAAAGGAGTATTTCGACATATACCCGGAAGATAAAGTAAAATACCAGTTTTTCCCTAAAAAGATTATTAAGTTAATAAACCCCTTATACGGCCTAAAGCAAGCTGGAACTGCTTAATAAAAAAAAGTAAAAAAAATACTTACGAAACAAAGCTTTTACCCGTTAATTTCGGACGATGTAATATATTATAATCCGAAAATAAAAAACGTTATCGCCTTGTACGTAAATAACTTTTTACTTTTCGGCCCTAATAAATAACGTTTTAAGGATATCATTAAAAAGATAATTAAGGATGTACTTATTAAGAACCTGGGGGACGTTAACTAATACCTAAGCGTACGAATTATCCGTTCCTTACTAACGGGAAATATTAAGTTGGATTAGTAATAATATATTAAAAAGTTACTGAAATTAATAAAACTGGACGTTATACGGAAGTAACTTACGTTATTTATTAAAAATTACTTAAAATACGCCGTAAAAAATAAAAACGTAATTAGCAAAAAAAAAACGTACGAATATGTAAGCTTTATAGGGAAATTTAACTTTTTTAATTACATTAACAAACCGGATATAACGTTTATAACGTTAACTTAAGCTAGGTTTATAAGCAACCCGTTATTTAAATACTAGGAATATATTAAGCAATTACCGCAATATTTAAACGGTATGGTAAACCTGTTTTTTCGGTACCGGAAACTAAAAAATTATCCGTACCGGAAATATAATAACTTAAACCTGTTCGGAATAGTGGATATAAGTTTTGCAGATAGTAAATTAGTTAAGTCCATAATAAGCTGCGTATTTTTTATGGTTAAAACGCCCGTATTATGGATTTTAAAGTTATAAAGCGTTATTATTAAATGCATTACTGAAATAGAATACGTAAAAGCAGAAATAGCTATAGCGGAGGTAATTAGAATTAGGAATTTTTTGACAGAATTAAGGTTTATGTTTAAAAGCCTTATTCCTATCCTGGAAAATAATACAGGTACGTTAAAGTAAATAACAGAAATATAAATAATACGAAGGAAACGTTATATTCGATTAGAATACCATTACGTATGTTAAAAGATACAGGAAGGCAATATTAACTTTTAATACGTAAAAAACAAGGATAACCCAGCAAATAGGTTAACAAAACCTTTTAATAAAGTTGATTTCGAGCGATTTATAACGAATTTAGGATTAAAGAAAATATAGAACATATTAGAAAGTATTTGAAGTCGATAGATACAGGGGTTTAATAACCGAGATTACTTAAAGCAAAAAGGTGTATCGGTAGTTGGTGCTTTAAGATGATTACGGCTGGTGGATTTAGGTTAAAGAATGTTACCTGGGATACCTTTTGTTATAAAAAAACCCTTTAAGTATGGATTATGTATATAAGGGCGGCTCGCCCTAGACGTTTTTAATTTGCAAGATTATTAATATAGAGTTTTACGCCAGTATCCTGCATTTGATCATTGTAACTGCTAACACGTTCTAAATTATTAACAAAGTACCCAATATTTTTCGTTCTACGGAAAAATAAGAAACTACGATTTATTATTAACTACCGATAACTTAACGATATTACCGTTAAAAACAGGACATTATTACCTTTAATTACCGAAATCAAGAACCGGTTATAAAACGCCAAATAATTTACAGCCTTAAACCTAAAAGAAAAGTATAATTAAATTCGGATTAAACCCGGAGACGAATAAAAAACAGTTTTTAAAACAAAATACGAATTATTCGAATATCTCATTATACCTTTCGAACTTACAAACGTACTTATAATTTTCCAACAGATAATTAATTATATACTCCGAAAATACCTTAATATCTTTATTATATATTACCTTAATAACATCCTTATTTACTTAAAAATAAAAAAAGAACATACAAAACACGTTTATAAAATCTTATAAACTTTACAAAACGCCAACCTTTTAATTAACGCAAAAAAAAAACACCTTCTACGTTTAAAAAATTAAATACCTAAAATATATTATTACTCCAGGATACATCAAAATAAACCTTAAAAAAATTTTTATAATTAAAAACTAAAAAATACCTGCTAACAATATAGAAATATAAATATTTTTTAAACTTACTAATTACTACCGACGATTTATATAACACTTCAGCAAAATTACAATATTATTAATAAAATTCATTAAAAAAAGCCGATAATTCATATAAACCCCAATTATAAAAAAAACCTTTTAACAACTTAAAAACACTTTTACTAACGAACCCGTTTTAATAATATACAACCCAAATAAACCAGTAAAACTCGAAACCGACACCTTAAATTTTACTTTAAAAACAGTAATTTATTAACGAAATAATAAAAAAAAATTATATTCTATCGCCTTTTATTCTTACAAACTATACGGTACTAAGCTTAACTACCCCATTTACAATAAAAAATTCCTAACCATTATTAAAACCTTTAAAAAATTCAAATACTATTTTAAAAAAAATCAACATTAAGTAAAAATATATACAAACTACAAAAACATTTCTCACTTTACAACTATAAAAAGGTTAATCGGACAACAATTACGTTACGCGGAATATTTCTTAAAGTTCGATTACGTTATTATCTATCGCAAAAAATCAGAAAATAACAAAACAAATACCTTTAATAAATAACCAAACCTAAAAAATCTCAAGGTAAAAATACAACAAACTATTTTTAACTAGATATCCGAAAAATACCTATAACAACGATATATCAACACTATTAAAATACCCGTACCAAATATACATAAGAAAATATAGCAATACCATAACAACTGACTTAAAAATTAAAAAACAAACAAAATTTACGTACCAGAAAAATACCGAAAAAACCTAATACGAAAAATATATAAACATTAATTATACGAATATTTAAAAATTTATAAAACCTTAAAACGCTTATAACGGACATATTACTTTCCTAAAATAAAATTAATTATACAAAAAATTATATAACAATATAACATTTACATTAAGGTAAATGCCAAACGATATAAACTTTATAAAGAATTATAACTATTACCAATTATTAAACAACCATAAAATTTAATTATATTTAATTTTATTACGAAACTTTCTTTATTAAAAAACCCAACTACGGGTATATATTACGACAATATCTTTATAATCATTAACCAACATACAAAATTTTCTTATTTTTTACTTTATAACGAAAATATAAACGCCAAACAAATAACATACATTTTCTTTCGATATATATGCAATATATACGGATTACCAGCAGAAATTATTTTAAACAAAAGCATAACTTTTATTTCAAAATTTTAGCAAAATTTAATAACACAATTCGGCCTAAATTATAAATTATCAAACACTTTTAAATTATAAACAAATAAATAAACGGAAAAAACCAATTAAACGTTAAAAACATATTTACGATATTACATTAATTACAAATAAAACAACCAAGTTAAAAAATTACCTACCGTACAATTAACCTATAACACCAACTACCATAACAATATTAAAACGATTCCAATAATTACTAACTTTAATTTTACCCCAAAAATTTACAAAAAAACACAAAAAAAAAACTAATTAATATCAAGGTAATCCTTACCTTAAAACAACTTAAGCAATTATATCAAAAAATAAAAACAAAACTCCAGTTTATACGTAAACAAATAAATAAATACTATAACTAAAAAAAATTAAAAAAACTAACCTTCTCGGAAAGGAAAATAGTTTATTTAACCACCAAAAATATCAAAACCAAACGCTTAAATCAAAAACTCGATTTCAAATATATCGGCCCATATAAAATCGCCAAGAAAATCTTAAAAAACAACTATTAATTAGAATTACCACCTAAGGTTAAACTTTATCCAATATTTTATATTTCCCTATTTAAATTAATAACAAACATTATTAAAATTAATACCGGATACGAAAAAAAGGTAAAAAAAAACATATTAATCTATAAAGCGGAAAAATGTTTTAATGTACGAAAAAAAAAAAAAAAAATAACCTAATAATTAATTAAATAAAAAAACTACCCAAATTCCGAAAATACCTAGAAACCCGCTAAAAACCTTATTAACGCCCAGCACCTATTAAAAAACTTTTACCAATAACGTCGGAACCACCAAAATTAAAAATATTCCAGTTTACGTTATCCAAAGATAACTAGTCGGATATCTTAAAAATAAACCAGCTATTTTAAACGGAAACTTAAACAAAAAATAACGCGTTTACCTTTAACCGCTTTTAATCCTTTAGCTTATCCATAAATTAAAAACCGCAATTAATAATTTTTATCTTTTAAGCGTAAAAAAACCATTTTTAATGGTAAAAACAAAAAAAAACAACCAATAATCTCATTAATATCACGTTATTTACGAGCAAAATCTTTTTTTAGCTCGTACTGAAAACGTAATAAAATTTCTTCCGTTACAGCTTCTTTACGGTCTAGGCAATCCTTCTCCTTTTTAATATAACGAAAAAAATCAATAAGAATACCGGACCCGTTATAGCAACGACGATATTTAATACATTCGTTATAACGGCAAATTTTTTCTATTATTTAACATTTTATTCCCTTTTTAAAACATAAAGTATAAAACATTACTTCAAAACCGAATTTAATAATATAAACAACCAAGGATTTAAAACTTTCCTTTTAATTTGGACAATTACGAAATTTACGGTTAACAACGTAACTACCTATAATAAAAAAATAACTTACCAAAAGAAAAGAATTTTTAAAGGTAAAGATCTTAAAAAAAAAAAGATTATGTTACAACCCAACGAGAAAAAAACTCGGAAACGGTCCTAACGAACCGAAATAAGGCCTAAATAGGTTAAAATCACGTAATTTAAATCTTCTATTTTCAAAAGATCTAAATAAATCCATATAAATCCAATACCTTTTAAATCTATAAAGATAACAAAATCTATAGAAAATCCAGACTTTCACAAAGAATATATACGCTTATTAAATTCCATAATCTAGATAATATCAGCTTGCAATATAACTTAATTACTTAAAATACCTTTAGTATTACTAAACGTAACTAAATTATCTTTATTACTTAAATCTCGTAATACGATTATTAACATAAACCATACGACTTGGTTTAATAATTAGTTAACTAACCTAGCCGTTACAATATCCTTCTTTTATTTTTCGTTATCCGATAACATAACAAACGCCTTTATTAATTATTCCATGTCAAAGCCCTCCGGCTGACCTCCTACATTTTTTCTAAACGTTATTGCTTTTCCAGTTACCATCTTAGCTTTTCCTAATCCTTTCTCGAATTCTCTCTCGAATCCTCTCGGATATCACCGCGTCGACGAGCCTCTCTTATTTTTAATCGATAACGGCCCTACATATACAAACGCTTTAATCCTGTTCGAAACGATTAAAAAAATTTCAAAACTTTTTCTAAGGTCGAACCTTCGTAATTTCCTTGCTTTAAAACGCCCTTACGCCGAGCCTGCCGTTCTAACCTTTTATACCGAAACGGAACGGTACCTTAAATTGTAACATAAACTGGATTAAGATATCAAATAAACAAAACTAGAAGATGCTATTATATAGGCAAATTATATTGTATTCTTCAGGCTGTGGTTCTGGTATGTCCTAATCCTAGGTTCCTCATTTCTAACTGGGGGGGAAAACAGCTAAATATAGCTTTCAGCTCTTTTATCCTTGCAATCCTAAGGCCATAAATCAAAGCCCTTTTAATCCTTTTAAAGCTCTAACAATAACTCACTACATCTGCCGACAGGTTAAAAATAATTATAATTTAGTAAATATTTTATTAAAAAATTCGGGCCTAAATAGCTTTAGGATTTTTCCAAATTTCTTAATATTTGTTATTTAAATTATTTAAAAACCTTTATTACGGAAAAAAGTTCCTTTAAACCCCTTTTCCATTTTTTTCTTACCTTTCTCCTTAAAACGTTCGTATATAGTTTGGAATAAAACGGTAAGGTTACTTTTTTCTTTTTCGAATTAAGTAACGCGGTTCGTAATAACGTTAAGTTTTTTTAAAACCTTATCTATTAAAAAACGGGGGCGTTTTTTTTCCTTATCGGAACTTATAGTTTCCTTAGAAACCTCGTAAACAAGTTGCTTTTCGGCTTGTTTGCTAATAAACATAATATTAATAAAAAATTTTTAAAATCTAATAATATTTTTAAATAAAAACTTATAACGTATAACGGCTAAGCTAGTTATCTAATTATTAAACCAAGTTGTACGGTTTATGTTAATAATCGTATTACGAAATCTAAACAAAAAGAATAACTTAATTACGTTTAATAATATCAAAAATATCTTAAGTAACTAAGTTATATTATAAACTGGTACTATTTAAATTATAAAATAACGAACGTATATATTGTCAGATATAAGGGATATCAGTTGTATGTTGTATTAGGCTAAATTGCGTGTGTTTTTCGTACGCGTACAGCTTTTCTGTAATTTAGCAACGGAACATATATTTTCCGATTAAAAGGATCCTTTCCGTATATGGGGTGCGTTTAGTACTCCCTGCTAGCTGATATACCCTTTTAATGCCTTGAAGTATTTATGGCGTTAATCGTTATATATTATTACTTTTTAAAGCTATAGTTTTTTATTTGATCTTTTTTCCGGCGATTGATTTTTTTTAATTAGTTAATTTTTTTTCTGAAATTATTCGTAAGGTGTTTTTCCGTTATTCGAGGGTTTCCGTGATATTTATTAGTTTTAATTGTTTTTTGAAGTGCTTAAACGGTTCGTGTGATAGGGCTTTAGTTAGTTTATTAGCTAGCATATCGCCCGTAAGCGTATAATCTATTTTAATTAAATTTTTTTTTGCGGTTTTTCGTAATTAGTAGTTATGTATATTTACGTGCTGTAGTTTCGTCTGTAATAGGGTAACGTCGGTATTAATAAGCTGTATTGTTTGCTGATTATCGTATTATATATTTAGCGGTTTAATATTTAGGGTGATTTTTAATTTTTTAATTCGTTAAAAGTTAAATAAGGTTTTTTTTGTAGTTTGCGTAAGGGATAGTAATTCCGTTTCGGTTGTGGAAGTAATTATTATGTTTTGTTTATTCGCCCGTTATTTTATTATTTTTTTAAATAGTTTTATAATGTAAGTTTGGGAATTTTTTCGATCGATCGTATTATCCATAAAGAAGGCGTTGTTTTAAGTATTTAATAAATTTTCGTTTCCGAATTATAACGTTAACGTTTTAGTTCCGATTAGGTATAGTATAATTCGATTAGCGGTTTTGTAATATACGTTATTAAAGTTTAAGTTAAAACGGGCAAGTTGGAATACGGTAAAGGATATATCGGGTTGCGTATTAATCGTTATATAAAGGATGGAACCGATTTTTTTTTAGTATTTGTTAATAAAGTTTAAATAGGCCAGATTAAGATTCGGTAGTAGTTTAACGTTAGTTATGGGCGTTTTTGGGAGGTTATTTAAACTTTTTTTAGGGATTAAGTTAATTAGTTTGTTTATAAAGTCGGATTGGGATAATTAGATTTTTTTGTTAAGTTTATTTTTAATTATTTCGATATCGAAAAATTATTATAGGTTTTTATTTTTTATAAGGGTATATCGTTTCCGAATTTGCTGAATTAATTAATTAACGAAGTTTTGATTTTCCTTGCGATATATTGTTATAATATCGTTTACGAAAAAAAAGATAAGTACTTTTTAACAAGTAAAGTAATAAGGTTTATAAAGAACGGGGTTAAGTTTTAGTTTTTTAAGCGTTCCGGTAAAATTTTTCTATTATAACAATAACGATTTCTTTAAACCGTATAAAGCTTTTTTAATTAGGAATGTTTTATTACGTTGCGGGTACCTTAGGGATGTTTTTATATATATTTCGTAAGGTAAGTTAACGTTAACGAAAACGTTAATAACGTTATATTGTTTTAGTTTTAGGTTAAATTTAACCGTAATAACAATTAAGGTTTTAAATAATTTTCCAGTTAAAATGGATGCGTATGTATTGTTACAAGCGTTTTTTAGCTGTTAATCGTTTCGTATAACGAGACGTGTTTTGCATTTTTGCAATTAGTTATATTTGTCGAATTTGTAAACGTATACTTATATATACCCTAAAACTTGTTTCCCTTTAGCAAAAAACTAATTAACGACTTTTTAGAATCGTATTTTTTTATAACTTTGTAAATGAGCCTTTTCGGTTTTACGAAATATTTTTTTTAAAAGGTATATATTTAGCTTTTTATGGCTTTACGGCGGTGGTAGTAAGTTACGTCTGTATATTTAATTTTGCGATTTAGGGATTTTATATATTTTCGTATCGAAACTTTTTCGATTAAAGTGGCGCGTATTTCAGGTAATTAACTTCTTTAAACTTCCGTAATTTACCGGCCAATTATCGATCGTATTAATAAAGTAAATTATTCGTCCTGCGTTAAACGCGGTTTTTTACATTTTGTAATCGTACCGATAACTATCCTTTCGATACGGAACGTACGGGAAGTTTACGTTTATAACCCGTGGGGTATTTTCGTTTTTTACCGTTACCCTGGGTTAAATAACGTAATAAAAACTTAAAGTTACTTTTATTATTTCCGTCGGCGTAATAATTATAATAGTTATTAAAGCAAACGTTGGTAAAAGTAATTATTTAAGGGACGGAAATGGTTCGAATATAACGGTCGTATAAGGGTAATTAATCCTATACGAATAGGTTTGTTTTTCCTTATTCCGTACGTCTTATACGCCTGTATTATTTTGGAACTACTTTTCCTGTTTAACCGGTAGCTAAATTGTTCCGCTTAGGTTTTTATTTTTTTTTTGTATTTATATATTTAAGTAGCTTAGGCTTTAATCAGGTATTTTTACTTACCGTAATAACTTTTATAACTTTTTTTTTGTAACGTACAAAAGGTTGTCCTTTAAGTTTCTGATATTACCTAAAAAGGTAACTTTTTCGTTAAATTATACGTTTCGAATAGCAACAACTTTGTTAATTAACGGGTTTTAAATTTCGTAAATATTCGTAAATCGGTAACCGATTAAAAAGTTAATCCAGGCTTTAAAATTTAGCTTTTAAAGTTTTTATTTCTTTTTTATAGCGGTAGTTGTTATAACGTAAATTATATAGCCGTATATTCGTAAGTAGGCTTATTAAAGCTTTCGATTAAATACTGTAATACCGTTTTTATATACTAGGTAAGTATAATAAATTTTATATAAGTTTTGTTAAAAAAGTACGTATTTAAAGGTACGGTTATATAAATATATTATTGCTTTAAAGATATATATAATTAGGAATAAAGGTAACTTAACGTTATTTCGTATTATAGTCGTTTTTTTTTAATTACACCCCTTAAACGTTTTATACCCCCGTTTTAAGCCTAGGTATACGGTATTAAAGGTTTAAGTTTAATATTAAAAAAAGACGACTATAACATATTTCGAAATTAATGATTTTTCAAAATTTTGTTATTATATTCGATTACCTGTAAAAAAACTTTATCCTGGTTTTTTAAGATTTCTAGAAAATATTCGAACGTTATAATTAATATATCTTACTTACGGTTTTTAAAATAAATATTTTAAATAAAGCCTAAATATTTATCGGTAGCGAATATAACGTATTTGTATTTTTTAAGGTTTTTTTCGAAGTCCGTAAAATCGATAGCAATTTATTATTTTAATCGGGAGGTTTTTTTCCTTAATTTTCGGCGTATTTACCTTTTGGCTTTCGCCTTGTTATATATTTAATATTCGACTGTTATAGGATTTTTTAAACGTATTCCTTTTATATAAGATTATAACTGGGCGATTATTTCAGGCCCAGGGTATTTTAATCTTAAGTGCTAAATAATACCGTTATCGATTCGTAATAATTTCGCTATATATAAGTTAACGTTTCGTTTGTAAGATATAAGGGCTATATAAATAATTGTTACGTTAATATTTTCGATAACGAATTAATTAAACTTGTTTATTAACGTAATAATTACTTAATTATATTTATTTCGAATAAAGTTATTAATTTTTCGGTTATTTTATTAATATCTTTTTTTTCGGAGCTGCCGGAGAGATATTAAGTTATATACGAAGTTTTTGTAATAGGCTACGTCGTATAAACGCAACGCTTTTAGGCCTTTAAAACTTTAAAGCAGTATATTTACTTTTCCGTATTTTTTAATCGGGACAAAACTGTTCCTTACGTATATTTTATCGTTTTGGATTATTGTTTTATAATTTAAAAACCTGTTAATAAGGTTAAAAATATATATCGTAAATCCTAAGTTTAAAATAAACGAGTTTTTTAAAGGGTAAAACGCGGCGTTTACCGTATTACGTTAATTAAAGATTAAAAAATACGCCAGGATCCGTTTTATTCCTTTTAAAAATTAATTTATTTTTTAGGTAATTATTTTTTTTATAGCTTTCGATAAACGATTAATCTTTTTTTTTAAGGATTAATCGGAAATAATTCGTTTCTAGATTAATTTTAAAATTACTTTACTAGGTTTGAATTTTACTGGAACTTTGTTAAAGAACGCGTAATAATATTAAAGTAACTTATAAGCAAAGTTTAAGTACGCTTTGTACCGAATCCCTTATACGTTTGATTTTTAGCGCTTTCGCTTGTTGCTACTATTATTTCGGCCCGTTTAGGAACCTTTACGACCGTTTCGTTTCGGCTTACGCCTTAGGGTTTTTTTTCGCGGTTAAAAATTATTTTTGGTTTTTTCCTAATCAAAATCGTCCTGATTAAAAGGATCCGTAAGTATCCCGTAAAACGTCGGAAACGCTGCCTTAATATTTTTCGATATAGGTTGTAAATAAGTTATAGTCCAGTAATTTAAAAAGTTAACTATTACTTTTTGATAACTAATCGTACCGTTATTAATTTCGGCCTTTTTTACCATTTAAAACGTAATTGTCTAAATCCTTATAATAGGAGCTAATGCTATATATAGGTCGTTTACCTATACGATCGTCGTTTTCGTTTCTGGGACTTTATATTGCTGTTTTTAAGCTATAATTTTTTGTTACTTTACAATTTATTCGTTTAGTTTTTTTACCGATTTCGAAGTTTGCTTTAGTTTTTTACGGTATTTTCGTTAGGTATTAATTAAAAGTTTGCTATCGTATACCTTGCCGGATTTAGCTAATTTAATATACCATTTCCGTAAATTTTTTCCTAGGAGAAGGTTTATTTCCTTAATCGCTGGAAATATTAATTTTAGGATTTATTTTGTAAGGTCGTTATTGTTTTTTCGGAAGGTATCGTACTTTCGATTTTTGTAAATATATGCCGTAAAGTCCTAATTATAGGTTTGTTTGCTTTCGGTTGTTATTTTAAAGGTATTCGTTAGGTAACTGGTATAATCGATTTTTTCGTAAGTTCCTTTAAAGAATGTAAATATAATTAAGAAGCTATTTGGGATATTATTTCGTATCGTATAACGGATTCGTCGTTTCGGATACGAAGTTATATCAAGTTTTATTAGTTTAACAGGTTACGGAAGTAACTAATTAAGATCGATATAATCCCATATATCAAGAGCGTAAGCTTTAACCTGGAATTCGCCCTTAAAGCGGTTTTAGTTTTTAAATCCGTTATAAATAACGGAGGACGTTAACGATACCGTTATTATTGTAATTAATAAAATATATAAATGGTTATTATTGATATACAGCTTATATCGTTTTAGCAATAATTAATTAATTAATATTAACGCGAATTAAACGAATAAGACTTTTAATTGTCAGATATAAAGGATATTAATTGTGTGTTGTATTAGGCTAAATTGCGTATGTTTCTCGTACGCGTACAGTTTTTCTGTAGCCTAGCAACGGAACATATATTTTCCGATTAGAAGGATCCTTTCCGTATATGGGGTGCGTTTAGCACCCCCTGCTAGCTGACATATATCCTTTCGTAAAAACCTGGATCTCTTATAAATCTTATCGTCCTTATAAATCTAAAGGACATTAAATCTATATAAATTCAATTAGATCTTATCCTGTAAAGAAAATCCAAATTACGTAACCTAACCCACTTAAATCCTATTTCGGTCCGCTAAAACCGTTCCCGAGACCTCTCCTCCGTTAGGTTATAACATTATAATAATAATTAATAAGTTTAAGTATTAAAAAAAACAAGTTAAAATCCTTTTTTTATTAATTTTAATAAACTTTAAATTATAATTATTATTATTATTTATAATCTTATTATATTTCTACTAATAAAAACTATACTACTAACTTAATAGTCAGTTAATTATCCTAGTTGCTATACCCGGGCGTTATAACCCCTTTTTTTATTTCTACCTCCGGAGGGTTTATTATTACGGGTTTTCGTTTACCGCGTTATCCTTGTTGGTTGGGGGTTCGCTGGGTTCAGCTTTTGAAAGGTCCAGGTAGATTTACATAGGGTTGTAATGCTGGGACGTACCGTCTTTGTAGGTGGCCGTAAAGGGTAAGCGCAGCCATGGGACAAGTTAGAGCAACGGGAAGCATTTGCGATCATTCTGCGCGCGGTCACTCCATGCCATAAAGATGTGCACATCAGGATATATGGGCGAGAGCCCCGAAACAGCATTAGGGCCACCGGATCCTCAGGCATGTCTTGGCTAGGCCGTTGCTGCCTAAAGTGGCTTTTACCCCGACTTGCCAAAGCCAGTCTCGACGATCGGGTTAGGTCGTTAGGATATTTATAGTACCATCTCTTCTTCTCTGTTCTCTCTCCTTCATTTTTCCACATCCCCAATTAAACACCCCGGAGACAACTAAACACTCCCATCTTTTCAGATCCCGGAGACTCGTTGGTCAACATGAACATCGACAAGCTGACACTAACGACATGCCTCTGGTTCGATGGCCAGGCAGAAGAGGCGGCCAACTTTTACGTCTCCGTCTTCAAGAACTCCAAGATCACCCATATCCAGCGCTACTCGGACGCCGGCAAGGAGTTCCACGGCCACGAGCCGGGAACCGTCCTGGTTGTCGAGTTCGAACTCAACGGCCACCGCTTCGTCGGCCTCAACGGCGGGCCCAACTTCAAGTTCAGCCCGGCCATCTCGTTAATGGTCGACTGGTAACTATCACCCGTCCTTTCAGCTGATGGATCCAGGGGACTCAACTAACACCTGGCTGGACAGCGACACGCAGGAGGAAGTCGACTACTACTGGGACAAGCTGCGCGAGGGCGGCGATGAAGCCGCACAGCAGTGCGGCTGGTTGGCCGACAAGTACGGTGTGTCGTGGCAGATTGTGCCCCGCGTGCTCAAGGACATGATGAACAGCCCCGACAAGGAAAAGGCCGACCGCGCCACCGTGGCCATGATGCACATGCATAAGCTGGACATTGCGGGGCTGCAGAAGGCGTTTGACGGCACCGCTTAAGGTGCCGGGTGCAGATGGTTCGAGAGTCTTGGTGTTGATATAATTATTTTCTCCCATGGGAGATGAGTATGGAGTCCGTGAAAGCCATACAGTAACTACATCTTAGCTGAAGCCCGACCCCCCGGGTTTGTGCCAGAAGTGATGATATCTGAAGTGCGACGCTCCGCAAGCCGCCGACACTCGCCCACCTTCCCATCAGCCACTCTCCTGACATTTGCACTTGTGGGCTGTGGAGGTTCAGCCGCAGATCTTTCCGTGGTTGCTGATTTGCCGGGGAGCTGAAGAGCGCTGAAAATTCACTCATCCAAGCAATGTGGCGCTGTACTCTTGCCACTCTTGTCACCAATGATGGGTAGACATGCAAACTAAGGGGACTGGATGGGACCACCTCTCCGCAACCGCAGCTCTTGTATGAATCCAAGCATAATCCTTGGTGGCTGTGGATTGCCCCTTTGAAGGACTCGGGTACCCTGTTGAACCATCACCATGAGCCTCCCAGTCAGCATAACCGATTTCTTCACCCTCGCGAAGTACTACCTGGAGCTCGGGCAGCGGATCAAGAGCCTGGGCGACGACCACCGGCACCTCAAGGCCCGGGTTGAGGTACTGTCGCTCGTCTTCGGCCAGCTCCACGAGGCCTTGCTCAAATTCGACACATCCCTAAAGAGTACCGGGCTATCTTTACGGACCTCAGGACTAGTTGCTACCTTAGCCTGTGCCGGATCGAGCCGACCCTGGAGCGATTCGAAAAACTCAAGACGGATAACGTGGTCAAGAGGAAGGCCAGGAAATTCGCCGTGGCGGTCCAAAACAACGTCGACAACCTGAAGGGGAAGTTGCGAGACCAGTTCGTCATTCTATCGCTGATGGTGCTCCGTTTGAACCAGTAAGCTGCTTGATAATTTTGCCCCGCGAGTGGAAACAGTTAGCCAGGGCCCGTTAAAGAATGCTTGACAACGTCAGCAGCTGGAGAGAGCATGCTGCCGTGGTCAGCAAGATCAAGCAGGTGGACGCAGAGCTGGCCCGCTGGAAGCGTCCGAATCCGAGCAGCTCGTCTTCGAAGTTAAGGCGATCCAACAGGCGTCAGAAGAGCTTAAGCAGTACACCAAGCCAAAGCTCCGCGCCGATATCGAAGCCATTATCGAAGAATAAGTATATAGCTGTCTTCTTCCAAGGAAGACATTCCGAATTATCGCTTTTAACGGGTTGCCAACGGTAGCTCGCACTACAAGTGGATAAAGGGCCCGATTGTACGAACGCTTTCCTAAACGCACCATTAACCAGCTTGGTTATCCGTTATCTCTAAGGGGCAGTTCGGTTAACTTCAACAGATTATTTTTATGGCCCATACCAACCCTGTTAATCAGCAAGACATAAATAGAACTGCTAAAACTGATATCCTTACTGATTTAAGTTCGATCCAATCGGTTAATTTCAAGGAACACCTTTGGTTTTAATAACTATATAACTTCTTAATGTAATTAAATCGTTAACTTTTTTAGATAATATATAATGCTAACATTTTTACTAAAAGATAACTTTTTTTATAATAATTATATTATGAAAAATATTTACCTTATTAGCGCTAATATATAAAATATTTTATATTATTTTTAAAAATATATAATTTAACGAAACCTTTATTTAATAATCTTAAATATACTATATTTTAATGATAATTTATAAAGAATGAGTTCAAATATTTTTTTTAAATTTTTTTTATAAAGATATATAAAGGTAAATCCGATTTTAAATAAAAAAGAAAATTATTATGTATAGCTAGTACAATTTAAATGTACGAATTTTGCCAATTTAATTCTATATTGACTTTATCGTTATAAAAGCATATATAGAGTTTTACAAGTTTTTATAAAGGTTTAATATAGATAAAAATTTGTAAAAATCTAATTTTAATATATAGGTCCGACCGGCTCGCTTACTTATATAGCTCGTTCGCTTGTATTCTACGTTATATAATAATTTTTATTCTTTATAAAGTAAAATTCGGAATTATTTTATAACTGTTATACCTGTTATAGCTATTATTATCTATAACTGATTTTAGCTTTTTTTAACCTTATCGTTAAATATTTAAGCTATAGTATATATTATATTTATAAGCGTTTAGCGCTAATATTTAAACCTGTTTAGTATTATTATATATTTTAATATATCTATTCAATTATACCTAATTTATTATATTTTATTTATATTTCTAAGAGTTTTAAATAGTTTAATCTGTATTTCCTTTGCATTAAAACCTTTTTAATTATTATTTAACGTTAATAAATTAAAACGGAAAGTATATAAATTACTTTTGCTTTTATCCTTTTAAATTACTTGAAGATTTTATTTAAGGTCTTTATAATATAAAATTTTGAAAATAATCTATTAGGATTTTTATATATATCTCACTTGTTTAATTTCTTATTTCGGATTATTTTATTAAATAACGTTATTATTTTTCACTTTATTTTACGCTTTCTTTAGTCTTCTTTAAATTTTCGTAAATAATAATATATAATATTATAAATAATCCACCCTTTTTAATATTATATTTTACAGTTTATTCATTTTTCTAATTAACTTCGAGAATTTAAGTTTATATAGTTTATATAATTTAAATATATTTTATAGTAAAATGGTTTATTGTACTAATAATATACGTTATTTTATTATATAATTCGAATAATATTTAAAAATCTTTATTTACGTAACTACTATATGTATTTTATTTATAACAACTATATTTTTCGTTTAATTTCTTTATTTTAGTATTAATTATATGAACTAGATATTATTAATTTAATATTTTTCGTAATATTAATATTTATTATTATTATTATATTAAACTTTTTTAACGTTAAAATATAAAATTTATCTTTTCTTTATGTTTTATATAAATATATTATGGCCCAATGGCTTAATGGTCGCGAGACTGGGTGTCTTTTTTAATTGCGATAGGTTTGGGTACCTTGTTTCGGTTGGTCTTAAGAGATAGCTGGTTTAAATCCAGCTTAGGTTACCGTTTTTTTAAGTGACGCCAAGCTTAAAGGAGTTAAATTATTAAAGTTTCGGTTTTGTTATTGTGTCGGCAATAACTGGAGTAATTGGTAATTTTGGGAATTAATTAAATTAATCGTATACGTAATCGTATTTGTTACCGTATTAGAAGATTTTTATTAATCGGGTTTTTTATCCGACTTTTTAAAAGGTACGGTTTTTGAAGGTATTTTCCGGTTGCGCTTGTAAGAACTAATATGTATGTATATAGTGGATAGATTAGTTACGTTAAATACCTAATAGTATATATTCTCATATTTTTATTTAAATATATTATAAACGTTATTAAATATTTAATATTTTGTTAAATATATATAAAGTTTATTAAATATAACCTTTATTTTTAAACTAATAATTCTTTTATAATCCTATAAATTATTTATAATATTTATAATGTTAATTAATTTTATATTTGTTATAATATATATAATAGCTAAAAGAATTAGGTATAGCGGTTCCCTTAGGTAACGGAGGGGTGGATACGACAGACCTATTATTTGTATATATATAACTCAGTCCTAGGTATTCCCATACTTTCCCACCTATAGGAATATAACAGGGAATAATTTAGATTAATTAAAATAACAGCGATATCTCGAATTATAACATGTTTTTTTATATGGTAATATTTTTTTATTTCCGTTTCTTAATATTTTAACCGTTAATTAATATTTAAAACGATTTATTTTATACGTAATTCGAGATACCGTTTAAGAGGGTCGTCGGCGTAAAGGGCGCGCGTTTAATTTAATAATTAAAACCGGAAAGAAATTTTTATGAAGTTAATCGGTAAAGGATTAAAAGGATCGGTTCGAAAAGTTATAAGGTCGATTATCGCCGTATTAGATAATTAACGTAAGAAGTTAGAAAGTATTAACGAGATATATTAGTTATAAGAGAAAATAATTAATATGATAAAGTTATTTAAGAAATAGCTAAAAGAGCTATAATAGGAGTTAATTAACTTAAAATACGGTAATAGTAATAATAAAAAAACGAAAACACCGTCGACAGCTATTTACCTAAATTAGGATATTTTCGATTTAAAGTTATTAGAGGAAAATCGTTTTAAGGGTAAAGGTAATTGGAAGATATAAAAAACGGCGTTTAAAGTAGCGTTCGTTTTTATCGGTTATGCCAGCTGTAAATCGAACCGTTTTACTGTAATAAATAAAGCTTAAATAATTACGAACGTTATTATTAATGTTAAAAAAGGTTTTATAATAATTATTTTCGGTTTTACGAAAAGGACCTTAATATTTTAGGCCTTAAAAAGCATACGAAAATAAAGGTATAAATACATAATTCGACTTTTAAATTTAATTCCTGTTTTTTTATTAAAACGTAAAAAAGGATTTAATTTTAAATTACGTTATCGAATTTTAACGTTTTATTCGATATATTAACGAAATTACTTTATATATAACGAAAACTTAATAAGTTATTATTTTTATTAATTTGTTTCGTAATATTAAAGATATTAAAACGTAAGTATTATATACTTAAAAGACGTTTCGGCTTTAACTTATTTGCTTAAATTACGTTTTAAATAATTTTGTTACCGAGTTCCGAGATAAGGATTATAAAAAATAATCGACCGAAAGCTAAAATTGCGCTACGTAAAATAACGGTAAAAAGCCGAATTCGAATAAAAAAGGCGAGCCGCTTTATTAGAATTACCAGGAATATAGTTACAAAATAAAGGATTATCCGAAAAGGAAAAAGGACGATAATAAAAGTAACGAAAAAAAATAAAAGCCAAGTTTATTAAACGAAATTTATTTTATCCTTAACGGCTTAAAGAACCTGTATAACCAGCCTTTTAAAAAGTACCAAGCTGATTATTAATAAATAAAGGCGCTAAGACGGAAGCTTAAAGGTTTAAGGGCGCCGGCAAAGCTGTGGATAGTTTTAAAAGCCTTGGAAATCCTTTTAGCTATAATGGCGTATTAAGATATATATGGTAGTTAAAGGAATTGGGTGTAAGGGTTACCTAGGGCAACGAAGGGGTAGACGCGATAGACCTATTATTTGCATGTATATAGCCCAGTCCTAGCTACTCCCACACCTTCCCACCTATAGGAACACAATAGGGAACAACCTAGATTAATTAGAATAACAGCGATATCCCGAATTGTAACGCGTTTTCTTATAATATTATATTAAATATTTTTTTAATATATTTCTTTTATTTTTAATAGTTTATAAATAATCTTCTTAATACTTTCTTTTTATTATATATTAAATAAAAGATATTTTTTTTATAGTTAAGGTTTAAATTTATTTTTTAAACCGTATAATAATTAATAATAATTATTTAATATTAAAATAATAAGCACTGTAATATTCAAAAATATTCTTTTATAATTTCATTTTATAATTAGAATTTATTATTTTTAAAAGCATTCGAATATACGTACTTTAAATTATTAATTAAATTATTCTCGTATTTCTTTATTAACTACTGACATAGTATAGAGTTTAAGAACTTAGCTTTAGGCTTAGTTAATTAATCCTACTTAGCTCTAAGGGTATTTCTAGGGGCTCTTTTCCTTCGAGCGCAACCCCGTTATTCATCATCATTATCGACAATCTTTTTCTAAGGTCTTAATACCGATTAATACAGATTCGCGTTATCTTACATACTGCTCTAACCATGCTTTTCCCTATAACCGTCTCTTCGGATACCTACTAATTAGAACTAAATCTCCCCGACCCAATTCACTACCTTCTTTAATACGAATTCTAATTCATAATTTAAATTTTATTAATTTTCCGTTATATAAAACCCTTTTTCGAAAAATACATTTAAAACGAAACTAGTAATATCTAACGTATATTTTGTTATAATTTCTCTTTTTATTAAATTATTTTAATGCTTATTTAACGATCTTATTTAAAATAATAATTTAAATCTCTTTAAACTTAAAATTTATTCCGAATTTTTTTATAATAATTTCTTTAAAATATTCGTTTACTTATAATTTAAAATAATTAATTATTTAGGTTTTAAAGTAGTTAATTAGTTAAATTTTTAATCTTTTTATAAAAACTATCTTATTGTAATATTATATAAAATCTTTAAATCGTTACTTTTTAAAATTAGTATTATAAATCTCTTCGTTTAATTAATATAAATTCTATAAGCTGTTAAGAATAAATTATTTTTCTTTTTTATTATTATTATAAACCCCTGTTTCGGTTGGTCTTAAGAGACAGCTGGTTTAAATCCAGCTTGGGCCACCGTTTCTCTAGGTGGCGCCAGCCTAGAGGAGCTGACCAATTGGGGCTTCGGCTCCGCTATCGTGTCGGCGACAATTAAGGGGTAGCTGGCTCCTAGAACTAGTTACGATTGGGGGCGTTGGGAACCAATTAATTAATCGGGTGTATCTTACCGTCAGTTGCCGTATTACATAACCCGCATTGCGTTTTTCCGGCCCTTGGCCAAGAAGGGACGGTTTTTAAGGGGTGCTTCCCGATTGCGTTTGTAAAATCAATTTGTGCATATACTTAGTAAATGGATTAGCTCCCTGTATGTATATAGCTAGATACCCCAATAGCATTTTACCTTGCATTATTATTATAAGCGTTATAAAAATAGTATTTTAAATATTATTATATTACTGTTAGTTATATCTTCTATTTTAATATTTTTCATATTTTAAGATAATTTTCATTTTAAATAGTTATATTTATTATAGTTAAAAAAAGTTACTTTTTCTTTTTATTTTATATAGTCCTATTCTAGTAGAAATTATTATTATTATTAATATTTTCTTTTTTAAGTTCTTTTACGTTATATAACTTCTCGTTTTTTTCTTATTAATACTGATATAAAATATATTATTAAAGTCGTTAATTAGCTATTAGAAAAATAATCGAATTACCTTAGTATTAATTAAATCGTGTTATTATAATTATTAACGTAATTTTTACTAATAATAAAGAATATAATAATTTATTTTTTAACTTGAATTTTATATTTAAATATTTCACTTTTCGTAATAGCTTTTAAAATTTCGTTATAATCCCTAAAGGTTTTCTTTTATTCTATGTAATTTTATTAAACCTTTTTAAAGAAATTATTAGCTTTTTTTACTTATAATTACGTAAATCTTTTTAAAAACTCTTAATATTTTCGTTTTTTTAATAACATTTATTATTAACTTTAAAGATGTGTTTTATATAGTTTAATAATAACTTTCGTTGTATATAATTATTTAAATTATTTTACTTTACTACTGTTTTATAAATAATTTTTAAATATAAAAATTAAATCGTTATTTAAATGTTTTTAATTTACTTAATATGTTAAATAACTTTCTTTATTTAGCGAAAAATTAAACCGTTTTTAACCTCTCTTTATATTTTCAATAGTTAAGTTTTATTTTTTAACTATATATTTAATTTATTAAAGTTCTCTATGTTATATAAGTTTAAAAAGCTGTTAGGGATATTGTCAGCTAGCAGGGGGTGCAAAACGCACCTTATATACGGAAAGGGTCCTTTTAATCGGAAGATATATATTCCGTGGTTAGGCTATAGAAAAGCTGTATACGTACGAGAAATATACGTAACTTAGCCTAATATAATAATATAACTGATATTCCCTATATCTGATAATTAAAAGTCTTATTTGCTTATTTTACGTTATTATTAATTAATTAACTGTTATTAAACGATATAGGCTGTATATTAATAGTAATTATTTGTATATTTTATTAATTATCATAATAACGGTATCGTTAACGTTTTCCGTTATTTATAACGGATTTAAGGACTGGGACCGTTTTAAGGGCGAATTTCAAATTAAAGCGTACGTTTTTAATATATAAAATTATATCGATTTTGATTATTTATTTTCGTAACTTATTAAATTAATAAAATTTAATATAACTTCGTATCCGAAGCGATAAATCCGTCATACGATACGAATTAATATTTTAAGCGGTTTTTTAATTATATTTATATTTTCCGGAAAAACTTATAAAAAAATCCATTATATTAATTATTTAACGAATACCTTTAAGATAATAACTAAAGGTAAATAAGTTTATAATTAAGATTTTACGGTATATATTTATAAAAATCGCAAGTATAATACTTTTCGAAAAAATAATAACGACTTTATAAAATAGGTTTTAGAGTTAATATCTTTAACAATTAAAAAAATTAGTTTTTTCTAAAAGAAAAAATTTACTGAAGTGATATGTTAAGTTAGTTAAATCTGGTAAAGTATACGATAGTAGGTTTTTGATTAATATTTAACCAAAGTACCGTGAAAAATTAAAGTAAGCTTTAAAGTTAATAAAAAGGTTAAACGAATAGATCGTAAGGTAATAAAAGATTATAGCTTAGAAATAGCGATATGGAGTTTTAAAGACGAAAATAACGATCGTATAGGTAAATAACTTATATATAATATTAGTTCTTATTATAAGGATTTGGATAATTACGTTTTAAATAGTAAGGAAGTTTAAAATTAAAAACGGTACGATTAATTATTAAGAAATAGCGGTTAATCTTTTAAATTATTGGATTATAATTTATTTATAATTTATATCGAAAAATATTAAAGTAACGTTTTCGACGTTTTACGAGATACCTACGGTTTTTTTTAATTAGGACGATTTTGATTAAAAAAAGATTAAGGATAACTTTTAACCGTAAAGGAGGATTTTAAGGCGTAGGCCGAAATAAGGCGGTTATAAAAGTTTTTAAGCGGGCCGAAATAATAGTAATAATAAACGAAAACGTTAAGAGTTAAATATATAAAGGATTCGGTATAAAATATACTTAAATTTTACGTATAAGTTACTTTAATATTATTACGCGTTTTTTAATAAAGTTCCGGTAAAATTTAAATTTAATAAGGAAATTTTAATATTAATTTAGGATCGAATTATTTTTAATTAATTTTTAAAGGAAAAAATTAATCGTTTGTCGAAGATTATGGAAAAGATAATTACCTAAAAAATAAATTAATTTTTAAAGGGAGTAAAACGGATTTTAGTGTATTTTTTGATTTTTAATTAACGTAATACGGTAAATATCGCATTTTATTTTTTAAGGAATTCGTTTATTTTGGATTTAGGATTTACGATATATATTTTTAACTTTATTAATAAATTTTTAAATTATAGGATAACGATTTAAGGTAACGGAATGTACGTAAGGAACAGTTTTGTCCCGATTAAAGGATACGGACAAGTAAATATATTGTTTTAAAGCTTTAAAGGTTTAAAAGCGTTACGTTTGTACGACGTAATTTATTACGAAAATTTCATATATAATTTAATATTTTTTCGGTAATTTCGAAAAAAGGAGTATTAATAAGATAACTAAGGAATTAATAATTTTATTCGAAATAAATATAATTAAGTAGTTGTTATATTAATAAATGTGTTTAATTAATTCGTTATCGAAAATATTAATGCGATAGTTATTTATATAACCTTTATATTTTATAAATAAAACGTTAATTTAAATATAACGAAATTAATACGAATCGGTAACAGTACGATTTAATATCTGAAATTAGGATATTTTAGGTCCGAAATAATTATTTAGTTGTAATTTTATATAAAAAAAGTACGTTTAAAGGGTTTTATAATAATTGAATATTAAATATATGATAAAGCAAAGGCTAAAAGGTAAATACGCCGAAAGCCGAAAAAAGGAGTTTTCCGATTAAAATAATAAATTATTATCGATTTTATAAATTTCGAAAAAGACCCGGAAAAATATAGATACGTTTTGTTTGTTATTAATAGGTATTTAAGTTTTATTTAAGATATTTATTTTAAAAACCGAAAGTAAAATATATTAATTATAATATTTAAATATTTTTTAAAAGTTTTAAAAAATTAGGATAAGGTTGTTTTATAAATAATCGAATACGATAACGAAATTTTAAAAAATTATTAATTTCGAAATATGTTATAGTTGCTTTTTTTTAATATTAGATTTAAATTTTTAATATTATATATTTAGGTTTAAAACGGGGGTATAAAACGTTTAAGGGATATAATTAAGGAAAGAGTAATTATAATACGAAATAACGTTAAGTTATTTTCGTTTTTAATCGTATATATTTTTAAAACAATAATGTATTTGTATAACCGTATTTTTAAATACGTATTTTTTTGGTAAAGCTTATATAAGGTTTATTATATTTACTTAATATATAAAAACGGTATTATAATATTTAATCGGAAGTTTTAATAAGTTTATTTATAAATATACGGCCATATAACTTACGTTATAATAATTATTACTATAAAAAAAATAAAGATTTTAAAAGTTAAATTTTAAAACCTAAATTAATTTTTTAATTAGTTACCGATTTACGAATATTTACGAAATCTGGAACCTGTTAATTAATAAGGTTGTTATTATTAAAAACGTATAGTTTAACGAAAAGGTTATTTTTTTAGGTAATATTAAAAACTTAAAGGATAATTTTTTATACGTTATAAAAAAAAAGTTATAGAAGTTATTGCAATAAGTAAAAGTACTTAATTAAGGCCCAGGTTACTTAAATATATAGATATAAAAAAAGATAAAAACCTAAGCGAAATAATTTAATTACCGGTTAAATAAAAAGGGTAATTTTAACGTAATATAGGCGTACGAAACGTACGAAACGGGAAAAAATAAACCTATTCGTATAAGATTAATTATTTTTATATAATAACTATATTCGAATTATTTCCGTTTTTTAGATTATTATTTTTATTAACGTTTACTTTAATAATTATTACGATTATTAGGTTAACAAAATTAATAAAAATAATTTTAAATTTTTATTACGTTGTTTAACTTAAGGTAACGGTAAAAAACGAAAATATTTTACGGGTTCTAAACGTAAGTTTTCCGTACGTTCCGTAATAAAAGGATAATTATCGGTATAATTATAAAATATAAAAAACCGCGTTTAACGCAAAATCAATAATTTATTTTATTAATATAACGTCCCACACGATTGAGCTGGACACACGATTGAGCTGGACACTTTTTTAGCCATTCCAACTCCCCATCTTTAATCGTATATTTCTCAACACTAACATT
>QJNZ01000634.1:0-56156 GCA_004155055.1 Monosporascus sp. CRB-8-3
CTTTATAACTATTATACTAGTTAAGTTATATAAGAATATATATAGCTTAAATGGAAAAATCTTATTTAAAGACCTGTTTCTTTTCGAATATAGCAGTTGCAAAGGTATATCCGGGATCAAAATGTAGCCCTTACCGAGAGCTACATAATGATATATAGCTGTACTTTAACAGCCCTTTAGTTGTTAAGATATATCGCTTTGAAGCCCGATATATTTAAAATTCGCGGTTGTGTTGCAAAAAAAGTGTGTGATTCAAAAGCTAAGTGGGGCCCCGACACTTTGATTCGAAATGACAGTAATGCATTTTGAATTGCCGTGCAGAGCGGTTGCGCAATTGCTGCTTCTCCGATGCGAGACAATTCAGGCTTTTTCAGCAGTTCATCTTTGAGCGACCAAGCTGGGACGTGGCGGGCTGGCAGGGTATCCAATGCTTTTTGAAGGATTTCAAAGCATTCCGCCACAATAGAGGAACTGCGTATTAGGCACGAACCCATTTGCGCCCATTGCGCTCCTTACCCCGTGAAGATCCCAAGTAATCGAGGCTTCCCCTTAGTGGTATGGGACGTATGCACCGTTATAACCCCACTTGATGTATTAGACATATCATCTAGTTTTGCCGCTAATTCCTGACGAGTAGAAGCCGAGAATGAGATCCTGGTTGGTAAAGTCGATCGGCGGACATTCAACATCCATGCGAGGTCACGCAGGCTGATCGACGGGTTTGCCTTGACATACGCCGAGTATGCGGCCAGATTCTCTCGAAGGGAATTCGTGGACATTGCTGAAAAGTTGAAATGCATCATAGCAGGGGCACACCGCATTGTCATTTGACCTTGTAAAGTTGACCGAGTTGGCGTTCCAATGAAGCTCTCAAGAATTGCGTGGCAATTCGCTCCGCCAAATCCGAAACCGTCGACCACAGCTCGTCGAGGACAACCTGGGAGGACCTCAGGCCACCTCTGAGGCTTCCGCAGAATCCTGAGGTCTGAATAGAAAGGTTCTACTTTGGGATTCAGGCTGGTGAAAAGTAAATTTGGGGGTATGATTTCGTTCTGCAACGCCAGCGAGGCCTTGAGCACTCCAGCTACACCAGCGGCTCCTTCTGAATGACCCAGGACAGTCTTGATCGATCCAACGTAAAGCGGGGGTTCATCTTTGCCTCTCTTGTACCCGGAATCAGATCCAAAGAACACAGTGGTTATCGCCTGGGCCTCTATTGGATCACCAGCGGCAGTTCCATATTATAAGTTAGTAAAATCATAATGCAGGAGTGCCACTATTGCAACAAAAGACTGACCCGTTCCGTGCGCTTCAAAATACTGTGGTCTGTCCGAGAGGTTGGAAAGGTTCAAGTCGGCCTTGGAGAATGTATCCCTGATGAGGTCCGATTGAGCCTTGGGACAAGGCGTTGTAATACCTTTCGTTTGGCCGTCTTGGTTGATCCCAGTCTCGCGGATAATGCATTCCACGACGTCTTGGTCAGCCAGGGCTTTGGAAAGAGTCTTGAGCACCAAAACGCCAAAACCGTCACCCCGGGTATAATCATCGGCGTCTTTGTCCCACATGCGACTCCGGCCAGATGGGCTCAGCATTTGAAGTTTACTTTCGGCGACATACTGATCCGGCCCTAATAGGTTGCAGCCTGCGACGATAGACATACAGGACTCTCCGTTGCGTAGGATTTGAACTGCTTGATGCAGGGCTACGAGGCTTGAAGAGCATGCTGTGTCAATGGTCATAGACGGACCACGAAGATCAAAAAAGTAAGACAATCGATTAGACAATATGCTTCGAGCAGTTCCTGCAGCAAGATAGGTTGGAATATTGCCGATATCTCGTCCGACAAGTGAAGAATAGTCTTCAGTCATAACGCCAACGAAAACTCCTGTTGTTGAACCTTGCAACGTCTCCATGGGGATACCAGCTGATTCTAATACTTCGTACGTAGTCTCCAACAAGATCCTTTGCTGGGGATCCATTGCGCTGGCCTCGACCGGCTTAACTCCGAAAAATTGGGTATCGAAGGCATAATGATCTCCGGACAGAGTGTATGAATGGCGGACATTGCTCGTGCCATGGTGAAGACCGTCAGGGTGATAAAATTTTCTGCGTTAAACCGACTTGTAGGGATCTCACTCAGGACATCTCGAGGCTGCCGCAGGAGGTCCCATAGCTTCGATGGCGACGAAGCCTCTCCAGGAAACTTGCAACCACTTCCAATGATGGCGATAGGTTCATTGGGGTAATGCAATTGTGGAGTCGTGATTAAACGCCGAACGTTTGAAGCCGTCGCAGAACAGGGATAATTTGCTTAGTCATCAGGATTTACTAGCCTGTAGGCACCCCGTAGAAACGTTGTTCCGGGGCTCCTATATTATATATAAAGCTTTTTAGTTACTGCTCTTTAGAGCCCAGATTAATTAAGTTAATTTATATTTTATATATTTTATATAATTTTTTTTTTTGCGATTAGCTTAATTATTACAGTTATAAGCCCGGTATTTTAACTGCGTAAAATAATTATAGTTAAGGTAATTACAATTTTTTATTTATTAATTTAAATATTATATTACCTTTTAATATGTTGGATAATTTTATTTTTAAAAATATAATTATTAAGGATCGTTTTAATTATTTTAATTGGTTTTTTTTTTTACGTTTTAACGTTTTTTCGGGCGGCGTTTGGTACTTTATAAACTTAGATGTATTTGACGTAAAGCGTTTTATAAGATTTCGGAAGTTTTTTACGATCGAGAAATATATTATAAAAGTTAACGTATAGGTAAGGAAATAATATACGGATATATTAATTAAATAGCAAACTTTTTACGTAAATTTTTAATAACGTAATTTTATTCCGGAAATTCCTAAGGAGCAAAACGTTGCAAATTTTAAGGAATAATACGAATTTAATTTAAAGCGTATTGCAAAAAATAACCGGGAGGAGTTACGAAAAGTTTCTAAAATAAACGTTAGATACGTTAATATTTAGATATGGATTAAAGTTAGATTTTTAGGAACGTTTAAGTTAATTTGGTAATTTAAGAAAAAATTATAATCTAGGATTTGCTTAAAAAATTAAGGGATTAATTTGTTTTTTTAAAGTTAAGTATTATTATAACGGTATACGAGGATTACCGTAAAGCTTTACGCCTAGCCGAAATGGGTTATATAAGGCCTAATTAGTAATACCGGACCTGGTTTACCGTTTATATTTAAGTAAAGGCGTATAACTTTTAGAAAATTAAGAGTACGTTTGTAGTAAAAAACTTTTTAAATGCCGTAATAAAGCGTTTCGTATTTAATTAAGAGAAAAAAGAATTAATTAATTTTATCCGAAATAATTTTGTCGATAAGTTTATTATAAGCTTAAAGGAGTTGAAATTTTAGTTATTTAGTAATATGTTACGAAAATAATTTAAGGGCAGAAATTAAAGTTTTTAGGATTTTCGTTACGTTTATAAAAGGATTACTTTCAGATTCGGGATTAAGGTTTATTTTTAACGTCGATTTTTTTTATTAAGGGAGTTTAAGAAAAAACACAAATGTTTTTATTTAGTTATATCGGATAAAATTTATAAATAGGAATTTAAAAAATATATTATTATACGCCTGGCGATTACGGGGGTAATTATTTGTAAAATTCGTTAAGTTAATTTAAAGGAATAAAAAGAAATTTGTAAACGTTTTAAATAACGTAGGTAAAAAAAATTCCGTCATAAATGTAAGGAATTTTTTGAATAAAAAAAGTTTGTTTAAGGTTTTATAAGGCGATAACCGTTTAATATAAACGTTTAGTTCGGTAATATTATCGTAACGTTAATTGATTTATATATTTTAGCTGTTTTAAATTTAGTATTAAGGATTTATATTATTTATTTCGGTAGGTATTTTTATTATAGTTTACTTTATTTAATAATTATAAAGTAAGATATTTAGTTAATATATGAAATTTGTTCGTTCCCGGTTTTTTTGTTTTTAATATTATAGGGCAAACGGTAAAGGTAGAATTTTTTTTATTGCCGATTAGTAATATAAGGTAAAAAGTGATTAAAAGATTATTATTCGGAATTTTAAAAAAGTTAAAGTATAATTTTATTTTTAACGATATAATAATAATAAAAGGTTTTTATGTTAATATTATTTCGGAAGTTTTATTGCGTAAAGTTGGAATTTGGTATTACGGTATAAATTTTTTTTTTCGGTATGGAAAAATTAATAAAAGTATTATTAATTCGAAATTTGTTTGCGCGTATAATTTAATTTTTTTTTTAAATATACGCCGTTATTTTTTTACTTAAACGTTTTATTAGTGATTCTATAAAACCTCGTAAATATTTTAATATTTTTTATAATGAGTAAAAAAAAAAGAAAAGTTATAAAAGTGATTAAAATTTTTTTATATTTTCGTAAAGGAATAAAGGATTTTTAGTACCTTAGATTTAGGTATTTAAGATTTAAAGCGTTAAAATTGTTCGTTAAAAACGTTTAAAGTGCGTAAATTACGTTTGTATTTACGTTTTCTAAATAATTTCGAGGCGTAAATTTAAAAGTAAAGTCTTTAAACTTTTTTGGCGTATTGTATAGCATTATTTTAATTATTTTACCGGTTATAATAATTTTCGATAATTTTTGGCAATTAAAAACGAATAACGTCCTATACGATTAAGCTGGACATTTTTCAGCATTTCGCGATAATAAAGTCCAATTAATTAACCATAATATATTAAATTTATTTAAATTAATCGGATTTTTTTTTGTTAAACGTATTTATAATTTTATTATAAGTACGCGTATTATATCCGGGCTTGCCGTAAACGTTATATTTCCATTTTTTTGTCGTAACCCTTTTGCGACGATTATTTTCGGTTATTATTAGTTGCAATTATTTATTATTACTTTCCTTTGTAGTTATAAAAGCTTATGTTTTTTTTCTAGTAAGTATCTTTTTTTTTAAAAAAACGTTTATTTTTGGTTTTCCGACATTTATTAAGGATATAGTTCGTTTTGTATAATAAACCGTATTCCTTCCGAAAAAAAGCGTTTTTGTATAATAACATTAAGTTATTTTTTATTAAAAGATTAACCGATTTAATTATTTTTGTCGGCGAGTTACTTTGGTAATTTTTAATTTACTTTTATAAATAACGCTTTTATCGAATTATTTCGGTAATATTTTTAGGAATTTTTATAAATGGGAAAATAACGAAATTAATAAAGGTAAGTAAAAAAACGGTTGGTATAAATATAACTGGAACTTTTAATTCGGAAAGGATACGATTAGGATCGAATAAAATAAGGCTAGTTACGGCGAATCCGGATTTGATATTATCGGTCGTTATGGTAATTTTAAACGTATTTTAGAAACCGGTGATAAAATCTTCTTTAGTAATATAAGTAACGTAACGTTATATAAAATTTTTAATATATAGCAAATAAACGCGTTTTAATAAGAAGAAATAAGATACGTTAAAAAATTAAAGTAAATAAAAAAAATTAGCTAATATATAAAGTGTAATAATATTATAATTAACGTAATATTTTTCGAATTTTATCGAATAATAGTTTTCGTAATTATTAAAAATAAAAAAAGGTTTTAATTTTTCGTATACGTTCGAATATAATAATTAAAATATTAAACTTATTTTAAACTTAGTTTATTTATCGTTTAGCCGTTATCGTTTATAATAATTTTTTAATCAGGTGAAAGTGGGTTATCGGCAAACCAGCGAAAAAGGTAATTTTTCCCGGTAAGGATAATAAATAGAGGTAAGGCTTAATCTTAAAAGTTAATAGTTTGTATTATTATAAATTATTCCCGATTTTTTTGCTGGGTTTATTTAGGTTTTTTACGTTTTTCGGTATTAATAATTATTATGCTTGTTATTATAAAAAGCTTTATTAAAAATCCAGTTTTATTAAAATTATAAATATCTTTTTCTATAATACCGTATTTTATAATAATAACCCGAATAAATTTAAATTATTTACGAAATATTTTTGGATTTTCGTATAATATTTTTTAATAATCGATTTTTCGAAATAAACGCGTTTTAAATTTTTTTTGCCGTTTAATAAAATATAACGTTTAATTAATTCCGACGTATTTTACGACGCGTTAGGTTAATAATAAATTCGTTATATTTTTAATATGTTAAAGCCGGATAAAAAACGTTTATATATTTAGGTTAAGGATTCGGTTAATAATTGAGATTTTTTCGATTAGCGTTAATTTTTGTTTAGGAAAAATAATATCCGTTCGGGCGTATTTACCGTTACATTACGTTTATAAGGTAAAATAAGGGACGTTATAAATAAAATTAAGCTTTTTATAATTAAGTTTCGGGTTTCGTTTTTTAACTTAAACGGGTAAATTTATTATCGTTTTTTTTGTAAAGCGTTTTATAATGTTAATATTAAAAAATATACGATTAAAGATAGGGAGTTGGAATAGTTAAAAAAGTGTCCAGCTTAATCGTATGTCCAGCTTAATCGTATAGGACGTTATAGTAAAAAGCTTTTTATTTTTTTACTAGTTAATTGTTTTAAAATGATATTGTTTTAAATTATTAAGGATTTCGAAAATTAGGTACGTAGGTAATATAGGTTTTTTATTTGCAAAATTAAGCAGCATAAAAATATTAAAATAATTATATTAAATGGATTTATAAAATATTAAATGTAATATATCGAAAAAGGAATTAAATTTGAAATATTTTTTTTATATATTGAAAAATTAATAAAAAAAGTAAACGAGTAAGTTAAAAGTTAATTAATAAAATTTTTAAAATATAGTTAGAAATAAATTTCCTTAAAAACCTTTAATTAAAAATAATAAAAATAATTACGTAGTTGTATAATATAAACCCGAATTATACGTATAATTTATTTTTGGTAAATAAAGTATTTATTTGTTAGTTTAAGTAATATTTCCGTTAATACAATTCCGTTATTATTAATACGATTATAGTAAATTTTAGGCCAGATTAGTTAGGGATTTATGTATACGGTGTATACGTTTATCCGTTAACAAAAAAGCGAAAAGTAAAAAGGGAAAAGTAAATTTAGAAAATTAAACCGAAAGTTTATATTAGTTATTTAATATAGTATTAAGTTTTTAATTTATACCGAATATAAATATTAAAGTTCCGTAAGGTTATTATTACGTATAACGTTAAATTTAATAAAGATGTTTTTTATTAATGAAAAAAAGGGAAAAAAATGTTTGTTTTATAAACAAAAAGTTTGTAACGATTTATATATTTCCGAGGAAATATTTGAAAAAAATATAATTTTCGATATATTTAATGCGTAAGATAATTTTTACCAAAATTATAACGTTTTAAAGTTCGAAAATAATTTTGTTCCCGATGAGGAAAACCTAATAAATAGTTAATTAAAGGGTTAGAACTTGGGGGTAAAGAAGTATATAAGTAAAGCTAGAAATAATTTTGGATTTTTAACCTTTAAGAATATTTTTAATTCGGAAAATAAGGTTTAAAGAAGAGTTTAAAAAAATAAGGTTTAGTTAATAATTAAAAATATCGAACCCGTAGATAACGTAAAAGGTGATTTAAGTAAGAAAATAAGCACAGAAAAAGTTGTCCGAAAAATATATTTAACGGGGTATATAAATAAGTTAACCGATTTGCCCAAATTTAAAGTTAAGTTTAAGATTTTAATAAATAAGCATTTTACCGGTAATTAATAGGATTTTATTTTTAAAGCTTTTAATTTAAAAAAATAAAGAAAAGTAAAAGCAATTTAGGTAAAAAAGCGAAAAGTTACGGAAACGAAAAAATCCTGATAATATTAAAAATAATAGCGTTTATTTATTTTCGTTATTACAGTATATAATTAAAAAAAATATAAGAAATTATATATTTTTTATATAATAATTACGGCAAGGCCGTTAAAAAAAATGCGGAACGGCTTAGCTTTACGTTTAATAAGCTTAGGATTTATAGGGATTAATTAATTAAACCGTTAAAACGTTAAAAGGATTTCGAATAATATTTTTAAAGAACGTTTTTAAAAAAGATATTTAAAAAAAATTACGGTATATATAAGGTGCGGGATATGGAAAAAAATACCGATTATATAGATTAAATTTAAGTTAATTTCTTGAAAATAGGTATTTATATATAAGTTCGATAAAAATAATTGGTTAAAACGTTATAAATTACGTATCTATATATACGGTAATTCTTAAAAAACCGATTTGTTTATAAATATATACGTTATTACGTTTATATTTAAATTTTTTAAAATAGTTATAGTTATAACTATTAAACGTAACTTTTAAGCCTATTAGTTTAATATAATAATAACCTTTTTAAACGTTTTTCGAAAAAAATAATTTATAGTAATTTATATTTTTTTAATAATTTTAAAAAAAACGGAATATATATAAAATTCGAACGAGCTTTATATAAATTTAGGGATTTATTTTTATTATAATATCGGGAGTTTTTTTAATTTTACGGAAATTAAAATATATTTTATTCCTAAAAAAGCCGTATTTATTTTATAACAAATAATGTACTTTTATTTTTATATTTTTCGTAAATAATTTATTATTTTTTTTATTTTTAAATAAATTAACGTACTACACAAGCAAACTATACATACAAGCGAGCTGTATACTCTTTTTCATCATTTTAACTCTTTAACTTTAATTACTTATTTCTTAATAACCACAACATAAAATGGCTTACAAAAAAACGAAAATAAACCTAACCGTTTAAATTAAAAAATAAAACCCGAAACTTAATTATAAAAAACTTAATTTTATCTATAATATCTTATTTATTACCTTAAAAACGCGAATTAATAACAAATACGCCTAACCCGATACCGTCCCCAATTCACGAAAATTAACGTTGATTAAAAAAAATCGATTATTGAATAAATCCTTAACCTAAATACGCAAACGTTTCCCGTCCGGTGTTAGTATATTAAAGATATAGCAAATTTATTACTTACATAACGCGTTACAAAATGCGTTAGGATTAATTAAATATTTAATTTTATTAAACAGTAATACAAATTTAAAACGTATCTAAATCGAAAAATAAATTATTAACGGATTTTATACGAAAATCCAAAAATATTTCGTAAATAATTTAAACTTATTCGGGTTATAATCGTAAAATATAGCATTACGGAAAAAGATATTTATAATTTTAACGAAATAAAATTTTTAATAAATTTTTTTATAATAATAAATATAATAATTACAATTACCGAAAAACGTAAGAAATTTAAATAGGCGTAATAAAAATTTAAAGAATAATTTACGGTAATATAAGCTGTTAATTTTTAAAATTAAGCTTTGCTCTTATTTATTATTCTTACCGGGAAAAACCTTTTTTTTTGCTGGTTCGCCGATAACTTATTTTTATCCGATTAAAAGATTGCTATAAACGAAAATAATTAAACGATAAATAAATTAAATTTAAAATAAATTAAGTATTTCGATAAATATATTAAAACGCGTATAAAAAGTTCGAAACGTTTTTTTATTTTTAACGGTTACGAAAACCATTATTCGATCGAATTCGAAAATTATTACAAAATTAATAATATTATTATGTTTTATATATTTACTTATTTTTCTTATTAGCTTTAATTTTTAAACGTATCCTGTTTTTCCGTATTAAAACGTATTTATTTGCTATATATCGAAAGTCTTATATAACGTTACGTTATTTATATTACTAAGGAAAATTTTATCGCCGGCTTTTACGATACGTTTAAAACTGCTATAATAACTGATAATATTAAATCCGGATTCGTAAAAACGGGACTTATTTTATTTGATTTTAATTACGTCCTTTTCGAATTAAAAATTCCAGTTATATTTATACTAACCATTTTTCCATTTATTTTTATTAATTCCGTTATTTTTTTATTTACGAAAACTTTTAAAATATTATTAAAATAATTTAAGAAAAACGTTATTTATAAAGAAAAATTAAAAATTACTAACGTCCCGGATAAGCTCACGGGATAGACAAGCTTACGGGATAGTTTTTAGCACCTTACGATAATAAACTTAATTTAATCAATTATAATATATTAAATTAATTCAAACTAATCGGATTTTTTATCGCCAGACGTTTCTATAACTTCCTCATAAATACGTATATTATATCCGGGCTTTCCGTAAATATTATATTTCCGTTCCTTTATTTAAACCTTTTTACGATAATTACCTTTAGCCTCTTTTAACTGCAATTACTTACCACCACCTTCTTTTTTAACTATAAAAACCTTTATTTCCCTTATAGTAAGTATTTCTCCTTCTTAAAAACATACGTTTTTAGTTCTGTAACGTTTGCTTAAAATATAATTCATTTTACGTAATTAAGTAACTTCTTTTCGAAAAAGAGTAACTTTGTATAAAAATAACAAGTTATTTTTTATCAAAAGATTTGCCGATTTAACGATTTTTATCGGCAAGCTACCCTAATAATTTCTAATCCTTCTTTATAAATAACGTCCTTATTTTATTATTTCCTTAATATTCCTAAAAGTTTTTGCAAACAGGGAACGAATAAAACCGACGGAGGTTAACGGGAAAACAATCGGCGTAAATATAACTGGAAAAATTTCGAATTCGGAAAAAACGTTATTAAAATCGAATAAAATAAAATTAACTTTCGCAAATCCGGATTTAATATTATTAATTATCATAACAGCTTTAAATACGTCGCGAAAACCGGTAATAAAATTTTCCTTAATAATATAAATAACGTAACGTTATATAAAACTTTCGATATATAACAAATAAGCGCATTTTAATACGGAAAAATAAAATACGTTAAAAAATTAAAACCGATAAGAAAAATAAGCAGGCATATAAAATATAATAATATCGTTAACTTTACAATAATTTTCGAATTCGATTAAATAATAACTTTCGTAACCGTTAAAAATAAAAAAACGTTTTAAATTTTTAATACGCGTTCGAATATATTTATCGAAATATTTAACTTATTTTAAACTTAATTTATTTATCGTTTAGCCGTTTTTACTTATAACAATCTTTTAATCGGATAAAAATAAATTATCGGCAAACCAACAAAAAAAATGGTTTTTCCCGGCAAAAATAATAAATAAAAACAAGGCCCAGCTTTAAAAATTAACAACTTATATTATTATAAACCATTCCCGATTTCCTTACTAGGCCTATCTAAGTTTTCTACGTCTTTTAGCACTAGTAATAACCATACCGGCTACCATAAAAAACCCTATTAAAAATCCTGTCTCGTCGAAATTATAAATATCCTCCTTTACAATACCGTATTTTACGATTATAACCCGAACAAACTTAAACCATTTACGAAACACCTCTAAATTTTCGTATAAAACCCTTTAATAATCTATCTTTTAATTAAAACGCGTTTCGAATTTTTGTTACCTTTTAACAAAATTAAATACCCATTTAACCCCGACGCATCCCGTAACGCATTACGTAAATAACAAATTCGCTATATTTTCAACATATTAATACCGGACAGGAAACGCTTACGTATTTAAATCAAAGATTCGGTTAATAATCGATTATTTTTCGGTCGGCATTAATTTTTACGAATTAAAAATAATATCGGTTTTAAAGGATTTACTAATATATCGTACGTACAAAATAAAATAGGCGATTTTATAAATAAAACTAAATATTACATAACTAAATATCGGGTTTCGTTTTTTAACCTAAACGGTTAAGTTTATTTTTGTTTTTTTTATAAGCCGTTCCATATTATTAATATTGAAAAATAATTAATTAAAGTTGGGTAATTAAAATATGTCAAAAACCATCCCGTAAGCTTATCTATCCCGTGAGCTTATCCGGCATGTTAAGGTAATTTACTGATAAAGATATTAAAGTCGGTTAATTTTTTAACAAAAAGTATCCTGTTACTTTTATATAAAATCGCTTTTTTTCGGAAAAAAACAGTTACCTTCGCAAAACAAACCACGTTCTTAATAAACGCCGGAAAACTAAAAACAAACGTTTTCAAAAAAAAAGAATATTTATTATAAAAAAAGCATAAGTTTTTATAATTACGAAAAAAGATAATAGTAAATAATTATAGCTAGTAACAGCCGAAAGGGGTCGTTATAAAAGAGTTTAAGCGAAAAAATAAAAATATAACGTTTACGGCAAACCCGGATATAATACGCATACTTATAAAAAAAATATAAAAACATCTAACGATAAAAAATCCGATTAGTTTAAATTAATTTAATATGTTATGGTTATTTAATTCGAATTTATTATTGCGACGTATTAAAAAGTGTACAGCTCGCTTGTATATACAGCTCGCTTATATAGTACGTTAACGTAAAATTAATACAATAATTTTTAAAATAAAAAAAATATATAGATTAAAAAATTAAGGCGAAATAAGCTAATTTTTCGATATTCGAATAATTCGAGATTAATCAAAAAAGTAAATTATTTTAACGTATAATTTTTATATCGAAAAAATCGTTTATTATTTTAGGTTGGTAAATAACGTATACGCGCTGCCGATTTTTTTAAAAATTAAAAAAAAATTATTTTTAAAGAATAGGTTAAGGATAATTAAAAACGCGTAAGCTTTATTTTATTTATTATAATAATAATTTATTTAAATATAATTTTCGTTATTTTTGTATTATCGAAATTTTTAATTAACTTTTTAATTAAGTATATAGTAGTTATTAATAAGGTAATCCGTTATTTTTATTATATACGTTTTTTCGGAATTATATACGGGGGTAAGAATAAGGAAATTTAAGTTTTATTAATTGTAAAAAACGTATTATTTATTAATAACTTTAAAATATAACGATTTTTTTAAAGTTATATAAAAGGTAATTCGTTAAGTAACGGTAATAACTTTTATAATAAAGGTTAAATTATATGTATTAAAGTATTCAGCCTGGATAATACGGCTTGAACCTAACGACCATGTATGTATTAAAGTATACGGTTAAAAAAGTTTTAATATTTAAATAGTTATTTCGAAATTTTAAATTTAAATTAAATTAATTATGTAAGGTCGTTAGGTTTAAGCCGTATTATCCAGGCTAAGTTAAAGACATGAAGTAATTATACCAATAATTAATACGATAAATACTTTACCTAATATCTTCGAATACGGTAACGATAAATTGTACTTCGGTCGCGAAAAGCCTTATTCCGAAGCCGACTGTTACGTAATGTCGACAAGCTTCGACTCTAATAAACCTTATGCCCTCTGGCTCTACGGTTTGGCAGGGGGAATCTCAGACAATGACTCAGAAGATGTTAAGCTATTAAATTAGTTATAAAAGATTTTTTATAATAATTAGCAAATAATTAAATTAGTAATTAAAAAACCGAAAAAATTAATATTTAATTGCGTTACGTCGATATATAAAATATATAATTACATTAAAAGTAAAACTAAGAATTATTTAACGTTCTTTATTTATTTATAAAGTAGATATTTATTAACGGATTAATTAAAGTTTTTTTAAGTAAAAGTTTAAATATTTTAAGTTATTTTTAAATTTGTAAAATTTAAGATAAGTATTATCGGGTAATTAAAGGAATAAATAAAATATAAAAGATATTATTAGGTTTAAAATTTCCGGTGTAAATTTTTTAAATTATTAAAAAAAGAATAGGAAATTATCATTACTGTTATTATTATTTTTACGATAAAAATATATTTAGGATTTGTTTAATTAAGGTTAATATTTACGCGCATATTATAACAGAACCGGCGGTAGGTATTATAAAGCCGGCAGGTATAGTATTACTTTTTTTTTTTTTTCCTTTTTTTTCGAAAAAGATACGTACGGTAATACGGAGGTAGCGGATTTTCTGTTACGTAATTAATTTTTTCCTTAAAGCGCGTAAATAGGGGAAGGCATTTACGGCGGGGCGGTTATTCATTTCGAAAATTATAGTTAAACGAATCATAAACGGGTGGGTAAAAATAAGGTTAAAATTAATAATTAATTAAGGAAAAAGCTTTTAAGAAATAAGGAAAATACGTATACCGGAACGTAAATATATTTAAAGACGTAACGTTAATAACGATTATTTACGGTAACGTCGAAATACGTATTTATAAAACGGCCTGTAAATACGGAACATAAGTAACCGAGGTAAAGTTTGGTATAACGCGTATTATACGTAAGGCGTTAACGGGCGTAACGTATAGGCGTTTCGGGAGGTATAAAGAAAAACGCGTTTATAAGAACTTTAACGTTAACGTCGGCGTTAACGGCTTTGGTAGTAGTTATTATTACGGCAGTAATTACGATAATTGCGGTAACGGTATTTACAGTAACGCGTTTATTTTATACGTATTACGTATACGCAACGTAAACGTATGTAATAATAATACGGTAAATTTCCGAATTATAATAATGTATTTATAATTATTATTAATAAATTTACGTAAAATTATTTTAAAACGGTATATATTTGCGGTTATAAATATTATTATTATTATTATTAATAGCTGCAATTAATAGTTAATACGTTTAATAATTTACAATATACGTGACGTATATATAAAACGTAAAAAAAAATTTACTTTTGGTAATAATAATAATAATTGATAATACGAACGTTAATTTCGCGATTTTTTTTAAACTTAAGGTATTTACGAAATTATTATATAAACCGGAAAAAAAATTAAGTATTATAACGTTAAAAATTTAACAGAAAAATGCAAGTTTTTAAAATGCGGATTTATTCTTTTGTTATTTATTACTATAAACGATAAAAGGGAAAAAGTATAGTAATTAATTTTTTTAAAAGTATTTAAAATATATATACTGTACGTTTTTATTATTATGTTCAAAATACGCGTTAATAACGTTATTTTTTTTGTTATTATTATTTTATTTATTTAAGGATTATATAAATTACGATAAATAAATTTAAAGAAGTGTTTTTTTTTATTTAGGGGGTATATCGTTAAATAAAGGTAATTTGCTTAATTATTAGGACTTACTAGTTTGTAGGTATTCCGTATAAACGTTGTTCCGGGGTTTTTATATTATATATAGAGCTTTTTAGTTACCGTTTTTTAGAGCCCAGATTAACTAAGTTAATTTATATTTCATACACTCTATGCACTTTTTTCTAGCGATTAGCCTAACTGTCATAGAAGCTAATTGCCTTGTGAGGTAAACGACCTCGAGGAGACGCTGTGAGAGATACCGCGTAATAGAGCTATGGGATTCATTAGGTGAGATAGCGAGGCGTAGGAATGGGCCACAACTTCGCCTTGCCCGCGCTATATACTAACTGAAAGGCTCTCCGGAAGCACCCGGACCATACCATGGCGTCCCACGGATAAGTACGAGGTTTCGGAGCAGAGAATCGGCCATCCAATGACTGGCTCGATTTCCGTAAATAGGTAAGCCGACCAATCGGAGTGAGCAAAACAGCAGGGGGCCGGCCCTCATATCATACCCCGATCTGAGTTGCTTCCTTTAAGTATTGATACAGCACGACACCATTCCATTCGTCAGAGAGAACGTTTCTCTACAGTTTCTTTGCCAGCATTTTTGTTGATCATGCATCAGTTTTACCGTGGCGAGTTCTTTAACTTTGAATCTGTGCGGATACTTGGGACTACCAGATATGGAGGTGCTGAGGTGGCCGAGTTCTTGGAAGCTATTGGGAACATTCGAGGGAATGACCCCATTAGCTGGTATAGGGCATGGTCCGACCAGGCACAAAAGGCAGAAAAGATTGCCCAAGACGGGCAGGACCATGGTGAGCTTCTTTCTCGATCAATTCTATTCTGCTTATACCGCACTGTCAGATCCGCCGCTGTCGTACCTCCGACAAGCTGCAGTTACCTTTGGATTCTGAGACTACGTCAAGCAAACTAGTGCTGGGCTCGCCCTGTGCAGTGCACCGCAGCGCCGCCCGGATGGCGTTTCTCCGAGCATCCAACTACACTCGCGCCAGCGCGTACATGATGACCGGCGATGAACCAAGGAAATCAGACGCGCATACCGCACCGATTCTAAAGAAAGCCGTTGAGCTATTCCGCAAGGCGATGCCCCTTATGGATGGTCCAGTTCATATACTACAGATCCCGTATCAAGACGAAATCCGACTGCCAGCATATCTTTACCTACCCCCACCATCGTGCCGAGTCCCCGGCAAGACACCGCTGGTCGTTAACCCGGTCGGGGCAGACTCGATGCAAGAGGAGATTTACCACATGTTCCCGGTAGCAGGCCCGGAACTCGGATATGCGGTGCTTACGTTTGAAGGCCCAGGGCAAGGTCTCACACTACACGAGCACAATGTACCTATGCGCCCAGACTGGGAGGCAGTGGCCGGGGTGGTAATGGACTACTTGTCCAGGTATGCAGCCGATCACCCCGGATTGGAGCTTGACTTAGATCGTGTTGCGATTGCGGGCGCATCAATGGGCGGCTACTTCGCTCTTCGTGGCGCAGCTGACTCACGATTCAAGGCTTGTGTCGCCGTCGATCCCATATATGATCTTTGGGACTTTGTAACCAGGCATGTCTCGGCAATTCTCAGCTACTGGGATGAGGGGTGGGTACCGGACGCGGTCATCAACAACGTGGTCTGGCTGGCAATGCGGTTCTCGTTCCAGACGAGGTGGGAGATAACAACGTCGGCGCGCTTCCTCGGCGTTTCCACCCCGACCGAGATCCTCCGGGCGATGAAGCAGTTCACACTTCAGCAGACAAAGGGCTCTTATCTCGACCAATTGGAATGCGCAACTTTTGTGATGGGCGCGGCAAATTCGCTGTATCTGGATGTGGACAACCATGCGGTCAAGGTTTTTAATCGGTTGAAACACGAACAAAAGGAGATATGGGTGGCAGAATCCCCGAGCCAAGGCAGCCTGCAGGCGACGATGGGGGCCATGGGAATTTGCAACCAGCGTGTTTTTGAGTTTCTCGATAGACGATTCGGCGTTGACAGGCTCAAGGCGTCGTGAAACAGCGCCTATCTAGGTAAGGTTATGTGCTCAAGCGGCATATCCTGCAGCTTACTCCTGGTAAGCCTAAGGTAGCCCTACAAGGTGGCGTTAGATTAGATCCAATACATATTGCTGTGTACCTACAAGTCACATAGGTATATATTTAGTTACCTTCACCCGTGCCACCTTACAAATCATGTAGAATCACATACAAATTCGTATGGGATTGGACATCGGAGGCCGTTTCTCCCGATGCTTACCGTTATCGCAGGCTTCCAATTCTCGAGGATTATCGATCTTAAAAGGAAATCGACGAGGTCACATGCCATACAATTCTCTACACGCAATTACATCCTACCCCACATGGTTATATAGTGGCCCAGTGGAGGCAACTAACTAAATATACCCTTGCGACTTGTAGACGTAAAACGGCGCGGCTCGTTCCGTCATATGTTAATCGAAATCATATGCCCTCCCGACTCATAGTTTTCGGTGCTTCCAGTACCTCCGGACCTACTGTAGCCTGTAAGGTCGGAGTTATATGGGAGCCCAATAGTGAGTTAGGTTAGGTTCGATTCCTAACAGCGCTAATGGTCTTCACTATTTGGCTCAACCGTAGGTACATAATCGGCCCGGGCATGGGGTCGATGAGGAGCGTGCCACCCGCTTAGAGGGCACTCCTAGGACGAGGTATGTCTAGAATTCGTCGACCCACACAACCCCACCCCCTGTACCTGCATGGACCCTGTACCGCGAAACGTTTATCCTTAACGGAAGCTGTGAATCACACCCTTCGTCATGGCTGAATGTAGCAAGTCTTGGACTTTCTGACATCAGATGCACGGAACCTGGGGAGATCGACAGACCTTCGGGCACGATTACTTTCTACATCTGGCCAGGCTCCCCGACCACATCCCAATTCACCGCGCTTTCTTTCCTTCCCCCCCAGGGTCATGATGCAGAAGGTACGACAATCTCGCCGATTTGCCTGTGACAGAGATAGTCATAACCCTTCCTTATACAAGAGTCCTACTATCGTGAATGCTTCTTTCAACTAAGTTCAGAGGTATCCTATGCTGCCTTTTGAGAGCTGGCTTATAACCTCATCAATCTTCACGGAATGGGGGAAGCTAATCCTCAGCATTGATAGTGTCGCAACTACAAGTTGCGCTGTGAACGTGCTTCACCGGGGGGAAATAGTTGCGAGCGATGTGCGAAGATTGGGTTCCTGTGCACAACTACGGCCGGCCCCGGCAATGACCATACGAGGAGGCTACGTAGCTCTTCTGGGGACTCCTCCGGCAGACCGAATGCCATCGTCCCCCCCCTCCAAGTCTGAGAGGACATCTAACTACCCCGCCGAGGGAGCAACACCAGGTGGAGACAACTGGTCCTGTGGATAGTGTCAGAGCTACCATGGACCTGGAAGTGATAAATCCGGTAGGCCAGTCGCCATTTCTTCGGGGTTCTATCCCCCAACGGAGTGCGAAGGGATATCGACCCAGAGACCACTTAGGACTCTCCAATTTCAGCTTCGCCGCCGATAGCACAGGACCGCGGCCTACGAGCCCCAGACAGCACGAGCATCATGTTCGTCAGGGTAGTCGAGCTTGTCCGACTACGACGATCTCGCCGACTTCGGAGCCCCTACAGAGTTCTTCAACCTATCTTCCGTCACAGATTACCCCCCGAATCCTCTGAAGGGGCTTTTCGAGCTGTGTGCAAACCTAGTTTCTGAGTCCGAATTGTTGGAAAAGGACTACAAAGAGAGGTCTTGCACTGGTGATCCTAACCGGCTTGAGGCGGCAGTCAAGTCTATCCTTATGAGAACTTCAACATTTACTGAGATCCTGGAGAACATGGCCTCAACCGAAGTGCCATTGTCACAGCAGCGCGCAGGTAATGGCAACCCGGACCAGTCACGACTATCTCTGTCAACTATCGACCATACCATTCCTACACATTACATCCCTCTGAGCCCCAAACAACGACAAGACGAGGCGGCGCATTCGACGGACTCGTTGTACTTGGCAAGCAGGAAAAGGAAAGTTCAGGACATTTCAACCACAAGCACACTTATAACAACTTATATTCTCATTACCCGGGTGTGGTGGTACGTATTCTCCCATATCCACCGGCTTCTGGACACGACTCCACGAGAGCAGATCAACAGGCTTCTCATCATACCCTGCCTCCAACTAGGAGGCATCCCATGTCCGTAACAATCCGCGTATTCAGATAGTAGTTCTGCTCGAGCTGAGCTCTAACATGCTCCGAGGAGTTGGCACATATCTCGGGATTCAGAGCCCTCCTACAAACGAGTCTGCTGGCCTAGATGGCCAGGCTACGCACCCTGCTTTAGACATGGACCCGGTGTGCGTCTTGCAGCGAGACGCGATGCTGGCGCAGGAAAGGCTTCGCACAAGCTCAGGGAATGAAATTGAAGGACTCTCGCTGACGCAAAGGATGGATGAGGTGAGAAGGTTGCTGGGCAGACTTGGCTGAAATGCGATTACACGTGCATATAATGTATCGCCAGGCTTCGGCTTATGATAGGACCGGGCTCATATCAGCGTAGAGGATACTGAATAATGCGCATCCGGCTGACGTCCCCACTTCCCCAACTTCTCACCCCCCCTTGCAAATGACAGTAGCAATTTGCAGCTTATCAATTTGGTGCCAAGGCTCTTTTCTGGCCCAGCGGCACGGTTTATTGCGTGCACTGCCCACTCATACCCTCCTTTACAGGTTGTAAGGGTCTTCAGCTCCTGCAAGGAATCCTTTTCGAGTGGCCGATCTGATTCCGACTCCGCACCTCCGGCGCCGACTAAAAGGATGGGGGAAACAAGGCGGCATAGTATAACAGTTGTTTTCCAGCCAAATCTCCTGATTTAGGATTGCGCACGTAGGCGGTACAAAGTACTCTATAGTAGATGAGATAGTTGATGTGTAACAATAAGCATTCCCCATCCATTTCCCTCCATCCCATATCAACCGTATGTCCTGCATTGTTCTCTGCGTCGTCTTGAAGACTGGTAGTCCTCCCATCTCGGTCCTTGGCTTCCTGTCTGTCTTGTTGCTTTGCCAACAGTCCCATCGTCCGCCATGTCGACTCAGGCTCCTCCACTAGTCAATCCAGACGATCCGGGGCTCGGCCCTAGCATCTTGGGAGTGACGTGGGCGCTGACACTGCTCGCTGCCTTCACCGTCGGTGTCAGGCTGTACACGCGCTCCAGAGTCATCAAGTTCTTGAGCTGGGAAGACTGGATCATGCTCGTGGCGGTGGTTCTACAAGTCTTCTACCTGGGGTTCATACACGCCGCTTGCGCATGGGGCCTCGGGAAGCCGGCCCCAGCTTTGATGGCGGATATGGATTCGTTCATCATGGCGCAGAAGTGGTCGTGGGTCTCGACGACATTTGCGACCTTGGTCTCCGTCCTCGCACGCATCTCGATAGCACTTCTATTCGTCCGTGTCTTCGGCGCAAAGCTGTGGTTCAAGTCTTTCTTTATTATATGCACGACGCTCATCATCATCAATGGCGTCTTGGCGATCATCTTCTCGTGGGTGGACGTCCGGCCTGTCCAGGCCATCTGGAATCCACTTATTGATTCTAATCGCTGGGATCCGACAATCTCGGGATATACCGCATTTGTTCTACAAGGTAAAGTAAATTGGACGACATTGATGCCATATCTCAGTCTCTTAATCAGTACTAATTGCCATGATAGTGTTCTATGCCTTTTCTGACCTCACTTACGTCCTCTTCCCTGTCATTATCGTCTGGCGGCTTAACATGTCAATGGGCCGCAGAGTTGGTCTCGTATTCGTGATGGCATTGGGCTTGATCACGCTGGCATCCGCACTCCTGAAGATGTCCATCATTATCGTCACCACTTTCGGCGGGCCCGTCGAAAGCGGAGGTAGGAGCTACTTCCATGGGCTCATATACCTGACCTCGACCATCGAGCAAGCCCTGGTCATCATCATGGGCTGCATTCCTACGCTCCAGCAGGTTAAACATATCGACTTCACCAGACTAAGAAGCATACCATCCTCACTAGCCAGCCTAATCCCCAAGCGGAGGAGAAAGAACAGCAGCTCGGACGCATCTACGCAGTACAACAGCTTCAGCCGCTCAGGTTACCAGGACTTGCAGCTGCGGCCCAAGCTCAACGTCTCCGTCGATGGCAGAGAGTGCGTGGGCGTCCCCGTCGCAGCCACTGCAGAAGTTGCATATGCGGGCAGCAATCTCCCGGAGACGGCCGGGTATTTCATCCGACGGACGGATGACTTCTCGGTCGCATATTATCAGCAGAAGAGGCCGAAGGAAATTGTATGAGGGGATGGTGTATAGTTAGTGTTGTAGCAGCTTGATTTTTCTAATACATTTTTTAGTCTCATGGTCTCTGAATTCACGTATTTGTGTTGTTCCTATATTAATATATTTCATAACCTCTCAAAGCAGTGGTGACTATGCAAGAGGCACTATCCATAGCCTTCACTTCCACGTTACTGGGGCACTCTTCGAACTAGTAGTCATCATGATTTGCGCCAGGACAATGCTTCCTGTCAGACTCTTATCTTTCGATATATATCGGGACCGGGAGTCGGGAATATGGGGTAATCCCACGACTCTGGGTAATAAGGCGGCCCCCAGCATCCAAGTATATTGCCAAGGCTACGGGGTAAGCTCCGTTTCTTGGCGGGTCTCGGCCGGATCCTTTGCTCCCAAACGTCCTGTCTAATAGAAACGTCGAAAGATGATGGATGGGACCAATCTGATCGCTTCGTGTGGAACTGTGGCATAGAGCTGAAGCAATACACGCTGAGCATTCACGACTGCAAGAAAGCCTACACCGTCTAGTTAATACCTGGAAAGGGGGGGTCGGTTCCCGCCCTATGAGCAGATGGCGTATTAATAGAAACCCTATCAGATGGTGTGATAGTGGATTAGGTATAATAGGCCAAACAGGCTTTATCCTATTCACATTCCGATATCCCTGTTCTTGTATTTATGTGGTAGCGATCAGTGAGATTACTCTGCAACTGTCACCCCAGCCTCACAGAATTCACACGCATAGCCAACCAGTCGCTAGTCCGATGAGGAAGATGCAACTGGGAGAATAAAATAGCGGTAGGCTAAAAGATTGCCAATCAACCTTGGCGCCCAACATAGCAGTAGCGGGGAACTGCGGGACGGTTGCAATTGGTAGAACCTACTACATATGACTGTTGTATCGAAGTGTTACAGCATATCTGTGTACCATTGCATACAGATCTGATGACTCACGTGCGAGCCAAGCTGCTGTCCATTAATGTATTGTGAATAATGGTCTCTAGCCCATTGACAGCAGAAACATTCTGTCAGACCTAGCTAAAGTCGATCAAACAGCTGAACCTTAGATTCGTTTGATTAATAACCTACAGGGGATTGATTTATGTATTACGGGTACAGGTTTTTTTCAGCCATAACTATTTTTATATATATTTAAAGAGGTTTTACTAGCCTTATTTTTTATTTAAAACCATTTAAAAGTTAACTTAATAAATTGCTTTTTGTAGCCGTATATATTTTAATATATACGTTATATACGTCGTTTTTAAAACTATACGTAAATTTATCGTCGCTTTTATAATAATTTTATAACTTACTACTATCTTTTATATAAAATTTTAATTATTAAACTTTTATTACCTTAACTAATTTATCTTTTACCTTACGTTTAAAACTATAATTTTTTCTTTACTAATAAATTTTAATATTATTAAAATAAAGTAATTAATAAATTAGCTTTTAATACGTTTAATTATATGAAATATTCGAAAGTTTTAAAATTACGTAATAAATTTTTTATTTTTATTTTTTTTTACATAAAAAAAGCTTTTACCAAAATTAATACGCTTTTAAATTAAATTATTTATTTCGATTATTATTAAATATATTTAAAAAAAATTACCTTTCGAAAAGAATAATTCTTTTAAAAATAACTTTAAATTTAATAACAACGTTTAAATTTTTAAAATTAATATTAAATATAAATAAATATTAAAAATCGATAAAATTGAAATAAATATATAACTTTTTAATTATTAAAAATATATATATTAAAACCGAAAACTTTAAATTTTAACCGTTATAAATTATTACGACTATTTTAATGATTTAAAGATTATAAACGCTTTTTTACCGGATATTTTTATTACCTAAATAATTGTAATAAAAAATCTATATTTAAATGTAAACATCCTTTTAAATTATTACCTATATAAAATTTATAAAATAGTTTCGCAAATATATAAAGTCCTAGTAAATATAAAGGCGTTACCGCCGAACCAATACTGCGGGGAACGTTTAATATTATTTTTAACGGAAAAACCCTTAAGTACACGGGATTTTTCTTAAACGTTTAAAGTAATAATCGGAATAATATTTAAAATAATAATTTTTATTTTAACCGAAAGTATTTTTATACTATAATTTATACTTTTAAGAAATATTGATATATTTATCCGATAATTAAGTTTAATAAGTAAACCGAAAACCTCGAATTTTTAAAAATTAAAAATAAACGTAATATAAATAGTATTAACGATTTAAATATTACCGTTAAAAACTTTAGTTAAAAGAAAACTATAAATTCATTAATTTACTTTAACGTTTTCGTAATAAAACCTTTTAAGAATTTATAAATTAATAACGATATTGCCGAATATAACTTAAAAGAATTTACGTTTCTAGATATTTATTCGAATTTTTATATTAAAAATCGTAAGGTTAACTTTATATATATAAAGTTTTTAAAAATAAGAAGAAAACTTTAAATGGGAAAAAATATTTCGAGATTGCAAACGAAAATATACGAAAATTTTCGTTTATTATCCCGGAAAAAAAATCCAGTATTCTTTTAAAAAAAAATGAAAATACTTATATATTTTTAAAATATATATCAATCTAATTTCGTATATATCTTTTTAATAAACTGGGATTTATTAAACTTACGATTTTAATATTCTATATTATAAAGCGTTAAAAACGAAAATAACTAATATTAATTTAATTAAACGTTAACCTGTAATATATTATATTAAAATAACCGTTTAAAATAATAACGATGATAACATAATTTTAAAAGCCTTTATAGTAATTAAAAATTTTAAAATTATAATGCCGGAAAATAAAAGCGACCTTAAAATAACAATTTTCGAAAATAAAGAAGAAAACGTTAATACGGAACTTTTAAATTAAAAAAGTTTTCCGCTAAAGTTAATTATTTAAAAAAGGTTTTACGAAAATAATTCTCGTTTTTTTTTAAAATCTTTAAAAGGAAATATTACGTTATAATACCAAAAATTAAGATAAATAATTACCGGAACGAAAATATAAGTACCGTCGCAGATTAACTGTTAAAATTATACTATTATAAAAAATACGAAAAAAAGTTGATAAAAAATACAAATTAAAAAACAAAAGTTTTTTAATACGATATACGTTTATTTTTTTAAATTTAATAACGCTTTTAACGGGTATATAAAAATATTAATTATTATTTACCTTATTATTAAAGCTAAAATTATTTATATCTTAAAAAGGAAAAAATACGTTTTTATTACGTTATTAAATAACATAATCTTTTTAAAATAATAATTTTATATTAAAGTTAAAACAATCGTTTAAAACGGTAAAACCCTTTTCGAAAAGAGAATTTGAAAAAAAAATTATAAATATAAGGAATTTTTATAAATTTTAGTGTTTATATATTAAAAACTCCGTAAACGTTTAAGATGCGTTAAAGGCGTAATTATTACGAAAATACGTTTTTTAATTATTAATAATAACTTTTTTTAAATTTATATTTTAAAATTATTAAAGTAGTTATATAAGGTCGTTAAGTTCAAACCGTATTATCTAGATTAAGTTAAAGATATAAAACAATTATATTAATAATTAATACGATAAATTAAAGCAGTTATATATATTACTAACCGTATACCGATTAAAACTTTAATTTAAAAATATTTATTTAAATTTTTAATAAATAAAAATTTAAAAAAAGAATTTAATTTCCGAAAAAAATGAAAATAAACGTTTCGAACGTTATTGTTTTAAATTAAAAATTTATATATTTACGGAAATAACCCGGTAAAAAACGAAACATTTAAATTTTTTTTAAAACGTATATTATATATAAGTATTTTTTAATATAACGAATTATTATAATTAAAAATATTATTTTTAATAAAACGAAATTATATTATAATAAATTGTCGGTAATTAGTACTTTCAGGTGCCTGCGGCTGGTACGTCTAGGCTATAGATGTTACCTAAGATAGCCTTTGTTTAGGAACCATCTTTTGTACAGTTAAACGTATATACAAAGGCGATTATTTTTAAATTTTTTTAGTTTTTCGCCAAAATCCTATATTTGATTATTATAATTGCTGATATAGTAGTATTTTTTAATTAATTGATAACCGTAATACGTTAAACGACATAATTATTTACATATTAAGTTAATAAAAAAGGTACGAAATTTAAAAAAGAATTGCTTAGTTAATTTAAGAAAGAGTAAGCGGTTGACGATAATAAGCAAGTAATAAAAACGTATTTTAAGGTAGCTTTTTATAGCCGAGTAAAGTAGTTTATTTAATAAGGGTTTTGTTTTTATGTAGGATAAAAAGTATACGAATAATAATTTATTTATTTATTTTTAATTAAAAGGATTTTTAAGATAAAGAGTTTTATAATAAAGGGGAAGAATTAGAGCTTATAATAAACGTAATAGTAAGAAAAAAATTTGTTTTCGAGATTTTATCGGAAAAAATCTTATTGCTTTAATAGCGATAGTTAAGAAACCGATATAAAACTTTTATATAAAAATAACAGCTTTAATTAGAATTGAATAAGTTTTATACGTTAAAAGTAACGTAAAAAAGATTAACCTTTTAAGAAAAGGCGAAACGAAGTTAAAAAGGTGGTTTATTAAGAAATTTAATTTTTCGAAAAGGGAAAAGAGCGAAAAAAAGAAGTTACGTAAAGAAGAAAGTGTGGTATATAAGGACCCCGATAATTTGGATGGGTTATATTTAAATTCGTTTAGAGGTTTCTAAAAACGAAAAAACTGTCGTAATAATTCTTTTAATATTTTTAGCAGCTTTTTAAGTTTTAATAATTTAGATAGCTTTAACAAATTAAGTGTTTGTTTAAAGGAAAAAGATTTTTTTTTAAGAAATTTAGTAATAATATAAAGTTACGTTAAAAGCGTTTTAACTTTTTATTAAATAAGGAAAATTATATAATAAACTGGGTTAATTAGAAGTTTTAAAGTAACGTTTTAATTTTTATCCTTAAAAAGATTAGTTATAAGGACGGAATAAAGTTGAGATAGTTTAATCAATTACGTTTTGCGAAAGTTATTATTAAACGTATAAAAAGGCATTTTTAAAGTTAATTATAAGTATTAAAAAAAACGAAGATATTAAGGATTTTTAGGAAGATTTACGTAATTATAAGTAAAGCTAGGTAAAGGTTTTTTTGGAAAAAGTTTAAAAAGATTATATACGATAAAGGAAACCTTGAATAATTTATTACGAAGTTTTAAAAGTTGTTATAAAAGGTTAAGGGTTATAATATAAAGTTTAAATTAAAAAAATAAATTATTATATTTTTTACTGTTATAAAAAATTACGTTAGTAATTAGTATAAGACGATTTAATTAATGCTTAAGCAAATTAGTTATTCCTTTTAACAGTTAATTAACGATTTTAATAGTAAATTTTATAACCGTATTAATAAAAAGAAAAACGGGAACTTTTATAACGCTTAAAAAGATAAGGGAAAAGAAAATAATAGTAATAATAATAACTTCCGAGATAATAGGCCCGTATAGAATAAAAATAAAGAGTTATTTTAGTTTAATTATAGTAAATACGGGCATTTAGTAAAGGATTACCCCGAGCCGTAAAAGGAAAGAAACGGTAAAGGAAAAAAAGGAAAGTATGGTTAACGTTAAGGTAATAGTAGATAAAATAATTAAAATAATAGCTTTTGTAACGTTTATAGCGGTAATAAGAACGAAAAGTAATTTATTTTTAATGGCCTGAAAGTGTAAGAATACAGCCCCTTATAGCCAAGAAAACTAGGCTAGGACAGAACCTATCAGATATAGGGGACATCAGTTGTGTTTTTGTATTAGGCTAACTTACGTATATTTCTCGTACGCGTATAGCTTTTATATAGCTTAATAACGGAATATATATTTTCCGATTAAAAGGACCCTTTCCGTATATAAGGTACGTTTAATATTCCCTGCTAACTGATATACCCCCTTAACGCCTTAAAGTATTTATAGCGTTAATTGTTACTTATTATCATTTTTTAAAATTACAGCTTTTTATTCGACTTTTTTTCCGGCGATTAAATTTTTTTATTAATTAATTCCTCCTTTAAAATTATTCGCAAGGTATTTCTCCGTCGCTCGAGAGTTTCCGTAATATTTACTAGTTTTAGCTGTTTTTTAAAATGTTTAAACGGTTCGCATAATAAGGCTTTAGTTAGTTTATTAGTTAATATATCGCCCGTAAACGTATAATCCATTTTAATTAAGTTTTTTTTTGCGGTTTTCCGTAATTAGTAATTATATATATTTACATACTGCAATTTCGTTTATAACAGGGTAACGTCGGCGTTAATAAGCCGTATCGTTTGCTAATTGTCGTATTACATATTTAACGGTTTAATATTTAAGGTGATTTTTAACTTTTTAATTAATCGAAAGTTAAATAAGGCTTTTTTTATAATTTACGTAAGGGATAACAATTCCGTTTCGGTTATAAAAGTAATTACTATATTTTACTTATTCGCCCATTATTTTATTACCTTTTTAAATAACTTTATAACGTAAATTTAGGAGCTTTTTCGATCGCTCGTATTATCCGCAAAAAAGGCGTCGTTTTAAGTATTTAACGAATTTTCGCTTCCGAACTGCAATACTAACGTTTTGGTTCCGATTAGGTATTATATAACTCGATTAACGGCTTTATAATATACGTCGTTAAAGTTCAGGTTAAAATAAGCAAATAGGAATACGGCAAAAGATATATCGGGTTACGTATTAATTGCTATATAAAGGATAAAACCGATTTTTTTCTGATATTTATTAATAAAGCCTAAATAGGCCAAATTAGGATTCGGTAATAGCTTAATATTAGTTATAGGCGTTTTTAAAAGGTTATTTAAATTTTTTTTAAGAATTAAATTAACCAGTTTATTTATAAAATCGGATTAAAATAATTAAATTTTTTTATTAGGTTTGTTTTTAATTATTTCGATACCGAAAAACTATTATAAATCTTTACCCCCTGTAAAGGTATACCGTTTCCGAATTTGTTAAATTAATTAATTAACGAGATCTTAATTTTCCTTACGATATATTATTATAATATCGTTTACGAAAAAAATAAATAAATACCTTTTAACAAATAAAGCAATAAGGTTTATAAGGAACGGAGTTAAGTTTTAATTTTTTAAGCGTCCCGGTAAATTTTTTTTACTATAATAATAATAATTTTCTTAAGTTATATAAAACCTTTTTAATTAAAAGCGTTTTTTTACGTTAGGGGTACTTTAAAGGTATTTTTATATATATTTCGTAAGGTAAATTAGCGTTAACGAAAACGTTAATAACGTTATATTGTTTAAATTTTAAATCGAACCTAATTACCGTAACAATTAATGTTTTAAATAATTTTCCAGTTAAAATAGATACGTATATATTATTATAAACGGTTTTAAGCTATTAATCACCTCGTACAACGAAATATACTTTGCATTTCTGTAGTTAATTATATTTATTAAATTTATAAATATATACTTATATATACTTTAAAACTTATTTCCCTTTAATAAAAAATTAATTAATTATTTTTCAGAATCGTATTTTTTTATAACTTTGTAAATAAGCTTTTTCGGTTTTACGAAATATTTTCCTTAGCGGATATATATTTAGTTTTTTATAGCTTCGCGGCAATAACGGTAAGTTACGCTTATATATCCGGTTTAACAATTTAAATATTTTTTTATATAATAAAATATTAAAGTTTTTCCGATTAAAGTAACGCGTATTTCGGGTAATTAACTTTTTTAAATTTCCGTAACTTACCGGCCGGTTATCGATCGTATTTATAAAATAAATTAACCATTTTATATTAAAGGCGGTTTTTTATATCTTATAATCGTTTCGAATAATATTATTTCGGTACGGAATATATAAAAAGTTTACGTTTATAACCCGTAAAATATTCTCGTTTTTTATCGTTATATTAAGTTAAATAATTTAATAAAAACTTAAAGTTATTTTTATTTTTTTTATTAATACATTAATCGTAATAATTATTAAAGTAAACGTTAGTAGCGGTAATGGTTTAAAAAACGGAAATAGTTCGAATATAACGGTCGTATAAGGGTAATTAATTTTATACGAATAGGTTTGTTTTTCCTTATTCCGTACGTTTTTAACGTTTGTATTATTTTAAAATTATCTCTTTTATTTAACTAGTAATTAAATTATTCCGTTTAAGTTTTTATTTTCCTTTTAAATATATATATGTAAATAGCTTTAGGTTTAATTAAATAATTTTATTTATCGTAATAAATTCTGTAACTCGTTTTCCGTAACGTAAGAAAAATCGTTTTTTAAGTTTTTGATATTATTTAAAAAGGTGGTTTTTTCGTTAAACTGTACGTTTCGAATGGTAATAACTTTGTTAATTAACAGGTTTTAAATTTCGTAAATATTTATAAACCGGTAATTAATAAAGAAGTTAATTTATACTTTAGGATTTAGTTTTTAAAATTTGCGTTTTTTTTATAGCGGTAATTATTATAGCCTAAGTTATATAACCGTATATTTGTAAGTAAACTTATTAAAGCTTTCGATTAAGTACTATAATACCGTTTTTGTACGTTAAGTAAGTATAGTAAATTTCGTATAGGTTTTGTTAAAAAAGTACGTATTTAAAAATACGGTTATATAGGTATACTGCTGCTTTAAAGATGTATATAATTAGAAATAAAGGTAATTTAGCGTTATTTCGTATCACAGTTATTTTCTTTTTAATTATGTCCCTTAAACGCTTTATACCTTTATTTTAAGCCTGGGTATACGGTATTAAAGGTTTAAATCTGATATTAAAAAAAAATAACTGTAATATATTTTTAAGTAAATGATTTTTCAAGATTTCGTTATCGTATTTAATTATCTATAGAAAAACCTTATTTTAGTTTTTTAGGATTTCTAGAAAATATCGGAATGCGTTAATTAGTATATTTTGCTTTCGGTTTTTTAAATATATGTTCTAAATAAAGCTTAAGTACCTGTTAATAGTAAATATAACGTATCTATATTTTTCAAGGTTTTTTTCGAAGTTTATAAAATCGATAATTATTTTTTATCCTAATCGGGAAATTTTTTCCTTCGGTTCGCGGCGTATTTACCTTTTAGCTTTCGTTTTATTACATACTTAATATTCGATTATTATAAAACTTTTTAAGCGGATTCCTTTCGTATAAGATTATAGCTAAACGATTATTTCGGGCCCTAAATAACTTAATTTTAGGTATTATATAGTACCGTCACCGGTCCGTAATAATTTCGTTATTTATAAATTAACGTTTTATTTATAAATTATAAAAGTTACATAAATAGCTATTATGTTAATATTTTCGATAATAAATTAATTAAATTTGTTTATTAACGTAATAATTACTTAATTATATTTATTTCGAATAAAGTTATTAATTTTTCGGTTATTTTACCAGTATTTTTTCTTTCGAAACTGCCGGAAAAATACCAAGTTATATACGAAATTCTCGTAATAAACTACGTCGTATAAACGTTACGTTTTCGGGCTTTTAAAGCTTTAAAATAATATATTTATTTTTCCGTATATTTTATCGCCCTAAATCATTGATTTATAATTTAAAAATTTGCTAATAAAGTTAAAGATATATATCGTAAATCTTAAATTCAAAATAAACGAATTTCTTATGGGGTAAAACGAAACGTTTATTACATTATTTTAATTAATAATTAAAAAACTTATAAGGATTCGTTTTATTTTTTCTAAAAGTTAATCGGTTTTTTAAATAGTTATTTTTTCCATATTTTTCGATAAACAATTAACTTTTTCTTTTAAAAACTAATTAAAGTTGATTTTTTAATAAACTAATTTTAAGATTTCGTTATTAAAACAGAAAATAATTAAGGTCTTATTAGGGAATACATAATAATATTAAGGTAACGTATAATAAAGGTTTAAATAAGCTTTATAACGTATATCTTAAATATTTAACTTTTTACGTTTTTATTTATTAATATTTCGGTCCGAATACAAGCCTTTACAACTACCTCGTTTCGACTTACGTCCTGGAGTTTTTCCCCGTAATTAAAAGTTAATATTTTTAATCTTTTTCTAATTAAGGTTATTTTTATTAAAAAGGTTTATAAAAATTCTATAAAACGCCGGAAATGCTACCTTAATATTTCGTAATATAAACGGTAACTGGGTTATAGTCTAATAATCAAAAAGGTTAGCCGCCATTTTTTAATAACTAATCGTACCGTTTTCGATTTTAGTTTATTTTTTAAAAAATTGTCGTTTATATCCCGATAATAAAAGTTAATGTTATATATAAGTCGTTAACCTATACGATCGATATTTTCGTTTTTGGGATTTTATATTACTATCTTTAAATTATAACCTTTTATTAATTTATAATTTATTCGTTTAACTTTTTCGCTAACTTCGAAATTTACTTTAACCTCTCGCGGTATTTCCGTTACGTATTAATTAAAAACCTGTTATCGTACACTTTGCCGGATTTAACTAAATTGACGTATTATTTCCGCAAGTTTTTTCCTAAAAGAAAATTCGTTTTTTTAATTATTAAAAATACTAATTCCAGGATCTATTTCGTAAAATCGTTAATTTTTTTATAAAAAATTTCGTACTTCCAATTTTTATAAATATACGTTACGAAATCCTAAATATAAGCTTATTTACTTTCGGTAATTATCTTAAAAATGTTTATCGGATAATTCGTATAATCGATTTCTTTAACGGGTTTTCCGGAAAATATAAATATAATTAAAAAACTACTTAGTATATTATTTCGTATCGTATAACGGATTTATCTTTTTAAATACGAAACTATATCGGATCTTATAAATTTAACAAACCATAAAATATCTTAATTAAAATCGATATAACGCCAAATACCAAACGCGTACGCTTTAAATTAAAATTCGCTTTTAAAACAATCCCAATTTTAAAATCCTTTATAAATAACGAAAAACGTTAATAATACCGATACCATTATAATTAATAAAATATATAAATTATTATTATTAATATACAGCTTATATCGTTTTAGCAATAACTAATCAATTAATAATAACGCGAATTAAACAAATAAAACTTTTAATTATCAAATATAAAGGATATTAATTATGTTCTTATATTAAGTTAACTTGCGTATATTTCTCGTACGCGTATAGTTTTTATATAGCCTAGCAACGGAACATATATCTTTCGATCAAAAGAACCCTTTCCGTATATAAGGTACGTTTAGCACCCCCTGCTAGCTAACAAGACCCTATATAAATCCTGATAAGAAACTGTCTAACAACAGTCGCTGATACGACCTACGGGGTTCGTAGCTCAGTTAAAGCTAACAATTGATCTAAATATCTAACAGAAAGATTTTTATTAATTAAACAAAAAGATTTTTAATACTTACATTAAAGAATAATAGTTTAAGGATTTTATATAATAGTATAATAAAATAATTTAAAAAAAAGTTTAAGGAGCTTTAATGGTTAAATGCCTTAAAGCTTAAGTAATTAATCGTTTTAAGTTATAAAAGAGCAAACTTTTTAAAGGAATTATTATAGGAAACGTTATGTTTTTATTTTTTTATAGAAATAATTTAGATAAGTTATTGTAGAATTTAAAGGCAAACGTTAATATTACGAAAAATATTATAATAAATATTAAGTTTAAGAGAATTTAAATTATAACGAGTAAAAGACCTATAATTATTATTTTTATTAATATTATTAAGTAACTTTTATAAAGGTGTAATAAAAAACGAAATTATAATTAAGTGTATATTATTTATTAATAAATTTTTTTAAAAATATTTTCAGGGGATATATTTTATAAAAAGGAAGGTTATTTAAATTATAACGTTTTAATAAGCCTTAATAAGATTTAGTTATTAACGATTAACGTTTTTCGGAAAGGATTTTTCCTATGATTTTACGGGAAACCGGAATTTATTATTAAGGCCCGGATTTAATAAATAACAAAAATTATTAATAGGGATACATATTAAAGAAGGTATCCGGTAAGGAAAACGGCAATAACTTAATAAATAATTTAAAACGCGTATTTTTAAATTTTTTCGAAAACGAAAAAGTTTTAATAACGGATAAAGTTAAAAAGAAAATTATTTTTTAGTATTGCCGTTTTTGTTACCTTAATACCGAATAATTAATATAAATTATTAAAAGGTTTACGGGAATAAATTTAAATTTTAACGATATAACAAATATTGTTTATATAACGTAAAATAAAAAAAAACGGAAAATATTATTTATAAATTTTTAAAACCGAAAGAAGTATATAAAAAGAATTATTTAATATAAAGTAAAATTAATTAAACTTATTAATATTAATATTAAAAGTTATTTTAGTTTTATTATAAACGATTTATTACGTTATAAAAAATATTATTCGTTTAAAAATAAAAATAAAATTTAATAAAACTTGTACGCGTATATTATACGAATTATAAAACGTTTAAAAACGTTATTACTGGACGAAAAAAATAAACGTAAGAAAATATAAATTTTTATATTTTAATAATGGTCAAAAATTCGGTATAATAATAATTAAAAATTTTTACATTATAAAAAATATCGAATTAACAATTTTTAATACGTATAATTAATATTAAAACGAAATTATAAAACGAAAAATATAATTTTTATAAAACGGGGTACGTATAATTTTTACGTAAATAAAATTTTTTATATATTATTAAGATTTCGTGATAAAAATAATAACGTATATTATTAACAGGATAAATTAGGTTACGGTGAAAAATATCATATTAATCGAATATTTTAAAAACGTATTTAAGCCGAATTTTTAATAATAAATATATAATTTTAATTAATTAAAACTATTGGATTATATTTAAAAAAAATATTAACTTAAAAAGTAAAAGTAATATTATTAAATTATTAAAAAATATATAATTATAAGGTATAGTTAATAAAGAGTAATAGGTTATTTATTACATTATATATTATTATATACGAAAACTTTTAAAAATTAAGTAAACCTTTAGATTTAAAGATATTATCCGATTATTTTTGTCGCCCGTATAAAAATAGATGAAATATTAATAGAAATAAGGCGTAAAAGTAAAGAATAAAGATAATAACGTTATTTTAAAGGACGATATAAATTAAGAAATTAAATAGGTTAAACGTAAAAAAGGATGTTCGAAAAGAATTATTTTTAAGTTATATATTTTTTAAACTTTAAATAAAACCTTAAAATTAATTTAAAAATTAAAGTTAATTTTAATTTAAAAAGGTAAAAACAAAGGTGGTTTATATATTTTCCATTTTAATTTATTAACGTTAAATAATAATAAAGATTATTTTAGTAATTTTAAAAATGCCGATTAGGTTATCCGGAATGTTTATAAGTATAAATAAGTAATTAATATATTAAATATCAATATTTATAAATTATTTATTATTATAAATAACGGCTTATGTTTAAAGATAGTTATAAAAAACTTAAAATGAAAAATATAATTTAAGGTTATTTTTATAAAGATTAGGAAAAAAAAACTTTATACGCAATTTTTAAATTTACGTTTTTTAATAAGGTTGTTTAAGGGTATTTTATTAATATTAAATAGGTATTAAGAAAAAAATATACGTTTATAAAAAGGTTAAATAAATATAAGGTACGTATTTATTTAAAGGGATTTATATAACGAAAAAAAATTAATTATAATAAAACCTTAGTAAGAACCGTAAAGGTAGTATATTTAAGAATTTTAATAGTATTAGTTGTTTTTTTAAGGTGGTATATATTTTAAATAAATTTTATTATTACGTATTTAAATTATAAGTTAAAGGAAGATATTTATATAAAATAATTTCCGATATTAAAAAAATATTTTAACACGTATTTAAAAGATAAGGAGATATATAGGTTTTTTTTAAAAGGGTTATTAAGTTGATGAATTTATTATATAGTTTAAAGTAAACCGGAGTTATTTAGTCGGAAAAAGTAAGAATAATATTTGCGAAATAAAGTTTTTGTCCGTTAATTTTAAATAATACGATATATTATTATTTTAAGATAAGAAATGTTATCGTTTTATAAGTAAATAATTTTTAATTTTTCGGCCTTAATAAATAATGTTTTAAAGATATTGTTAAAAGAATTATTAAGAATATTTTAGTTAAGAATTTAAGTAATACGGAATAATATTTTAACGTATAAATTATTTGTTTTTTATTAATGGGAAATATTAGATTAAATTAATAATAATATATTAAAATATTATTAAAGTTAATTAATTTAAACGAATATAAAAGTTTATATTATTTATTAAAGATTATTTAAAATATAATATAAGATATAATAATAACATACTACATAAGCGAACTATATATACAAGCGAACTATAGACTTTTTAGCACCTCGCAACAACAAATACAAATAATTCAACCATAATACATTTAATTAATTCAAATCGACGGTATTCTTTTTCGCTAATTATATTTATAACTTTTTACTAAGTGCACGTATTATATTAAGACTTATTACGGACGTATATTACCATTTTTACCTCCCAACCCGTATACGACCGATTATTTTTTTTAACGCGTTTAAGTTAATATTACCCCTAATTCGCAAAAATTAAAGCTAACCGATATAAATACGATTACCAACCGTAATCCCGACCCGTATATACAAACGTTTTTTATACGGCTTTAATACGTAAAAAATATTCGCAAATTAAAAGGTTATGAAATTTTGTTAAAGGGCGTATTACAAAACTACGAAATAAAGCTATAGGGCCTATTAAAGCGTATCGGGCGCGTCGTATTTGCGGGAATATAGGACTTGTTAAAGTAATAATTCGACCTTACGTATATAAAATTATTAAAATAAAGAATTCCAATTAAAAAAAACATTTATTATATAGAATAAACACCTTTTGCGGTGGGCAAAAAAGGTAATAACAAAAGAAATCCTGTTAATAACTATTAGAAATAGTTATCGTATACAAATTAAGAGGAAGATATGGTAATATAGCGTTAATAACAAACCTTAATATAATACGTATACTGGTTTAAAAGTTATAGATATAATAAGCGAAAAATAATACCGTCGATTAAATCAATTAGATATATTGTAATTAAGTTATTTGTATTTATTATTACGAGGTGCCAAAAAGTGTACAGCTCGCTTATATATACAGTTCGCTTATGTTATACATTATAAATAATTAAAAAACGTTTAAATGTATAAATTTAATAAGGAAATTTAATTTTTTAAATTATTATAATAAATTAAATATAATATTTATAACGTTAATTTAAATAAAGTTTATAAATAACTGTAGGTAAATTATATTACATTCTTAAGGCTGTATTTCTGGTATGTCCTATTCTTTCTAACTAGGGGGAAAGCGGCTAAATATAACTTCAGCTCCTTTATCCTTACAATCCTAAGGCCATAAATCAAAGCCCTTTTAATTTTTTCAACCTTCTAATAATAAATCATTATATTTGCCGATACGCCCTTATAGCCCTAAAGTTGCCATAAAACCATCCAAACCTCGCCGTCGCCTTAAAAGCTATTAAAAAATCTTTCCATCCGTCCTGTATAAATCCTTTAACCCTTTTAAAATAAAGCTAACCTCGCATTCTGCACCACGCTTCCCCTTTTTCTTCGGGCAATCCTTCGCTATATAACCGTATTTACTATAGATAAAATAAAGTAACTAATTTTCCTTATTCCATAAGAACTTGTTCCATCGGTTTTATTTCGCGTTATAGCTATTGCCACTTCCTTTCTTCCTATTTTCCTTTTTTCGAAATTTAGCAACAAAGTCGTTATATACCTTAATTATTTCCGTCATTCCCTTTGTAAGTCCAGTAACGACTGTTATAAGGGCTTCTTAACGTTAACAACAACCGCGGCGGCCAATTTGACTTTATTAATATAGCTAAGCTTCGCCGAGTTACCATCGCGGTACCCAACCGCCATCAGGGCTACCCAGATAACCGTTTTTTACATCTCCTAATTATCATTACCTCGTAACCGATTTTCCTTACTAAGCTTAAAATCAAAATTTTTCCAGTCCAAGTACGTATCCTTTTTTTATTTTTCGTTATCCGACAACTTGGTAAATACCTTTATTAATTGTTCCATATCAAAGCCCTCCGGCTAACCTACGTTTTTTCCAAACGTTATTCCTTTTCCAGTTGTTATCTTAACTCTTTCTAATCTTTTCTAAGGTTCTCTCTAAGGTTCTTTCTTAAGTTCTTTCTTTCGAATCCTTTCGGATATCACCGCGCCGACGAGCCTTTGCTTCTAATCGACAACGGCCCTGCGTATACAAACGCTTTAATCCTGTTCGAAACGATTAAAGGGACTTTTAAGCCTTCTCCTTTAAAACCAAGCCTTCGTAATTTCCTTACTTTAAAACGCCCTTACGCCGAACCTGCCGTTTTTCTATCCTAGCTTTCTGTACCGAAACGGAACGGTACCTCGAATTGTAACATAAAATAAGTGGATTAAAATGTTAATTTTTCCAAAAGACGGAACTAAAAAATACTACTATATAAGCAAATTATATTACATTCTTCAGGCTGTAATTCTAATATATCCTATCCTTTCCAATTAGTGGGAAAGCGGCTAGATATAACTTCAGCTCCTTTGTCCTTGCAATCTTAAGGCCACAAATTAAAGCCCTTTTAATCCTTTTAACCTTTTAACAATATATCACCATATCTACCGACAATAACCCGTTATTTAAATATTAAATATATATTAAAAAATTAACTAAATATTTACACGGTATATTAAATATATTATAAAAACAACTAGGATTAAAAGCTTTTTAATAAAGATAAAACTTATATTTAAAAATTTTATTTTTATTTTAAAAAATAATATAGGTACGCTTAAATAAATAAATAAAAACGTAAATAATATAAAGGAAACGTTATATATAAATTAAATATTATTACGTACGTTAAAAAGTACGAAAAAAAATATTAATTTTCACAATAACGTAATATATAAGAGAGATGTATATATAAGCGAGCTGTATATTTTTTTTATTATTTTATTTCTTTAACTTTAATTATTTAATTTTTAATAATTATAATATAGAACGGCTTATAAAAAAAGCGAAAATTAATTTAGCCGTTTAGGTTAAAAAACGAGACCCGAAATTTAGTTATAAAAAACTTAATTTTATTTATGATATCCTATTTATTACTTTAAAAACGCGAATTAACGGTAAATACGCCCGATTTAATATTGTTTTTAATTTGCGAAAATTAACGCCGATTGAAAAGAAATCGATTATCGAATGAATTTTTAACTTAAATACGCGAACGTTTTCCGTCCTGCGTTAATATATTAAAGATATGGCGAATTTATTATTTACGCAGCGTATCGTAGGATACGTCGGGGTTAATTAAGTATTTAATTTTATTAAATAATAATATAAACTTAAAATGCGTTTAAATTAAAAATTAAATTATTAATGTGTTTTTTGCGAAATTTAAAAGGTATTTCGTAAGTAATTTAAGTTTGTTTAGGTTATAATTGTAAAATATGGTATTATGGAGAAAGATATTTATAACTTTAACGAAATAAAGTTTTTAATGGTTTTTTTATAATAACAGGTATAGTAATTATAAATGCCAAAAAACGTAAAATATTTAAGTAAGGTTGTTAAGTTTAAGCCGTATTATCTAGGCTAAGCTAAAGATATAAAGTAATTATATTAATAATTAATACGATAAATACTTTACCTAATATTTTCGAATACGGTAATTATTAATAGTTTTTACGGTAACGATAGATTATATTTCGGTCGCGAAAAGCCTTATCCCGAAGCCGATTACGCAATACCGATAAGCTTTAACCCTAATAAACCTTATGCCCTTTAGCTCTACGGTTTAACAAAAGGAATCTCAGATAATAATTTAGGAGATGTTAAGCTTTTCGCGGTAAACCTTAAGTCCGTATAAGATAGCTTTATAACCTTTTGCCAGTTTTACGATTTCTTTAACCTTAATTAATTTCAGGGTTTCTTAAACCCTTATTAATCAAAATAACTAAAATATACCGGCTAAATCCGAATATAAAATCCCAGTATTCCGTATTTCTGGAATCTTAACGGAAACGGTTTTAATTAAATTACCCGACTTAAATAAAATAATTAACCGAGTAAAATATATCGATACTTCCGTCGATATTAATAATTTATTTAAGAAAAATCGGGTTTTACTTTTAATTTTCGAATACGATTTAATTTAAAATAATAAAAATAATCGGTTTTTACGTAAACTTATACTAAGAAATATCCGGCTTATAAAAGAATTACTAGCAAAACTGGAAAATAGCAATAACGGGTTTAAAAACGTCGAAGTTCAACTTTTAAATCGATACAAAAAGAATTACGAACAATAGTTTATCCGGCTGTTCCGGATTACGAAAACCGTTTAAAATTCCGTTAAAAATGGTCGTCGATAAGGGCTTGTATAACTGGGCAGTTTATAAAGTTAGGGTTTAGTAAAGCTTAGTAACCGATAATATAATCTATTCATTTGTTTAATTTGGTTTTATAGTTACGTCTCCTTTAAGGAGAGTAAAATATTTAAATAAGCGTAATAAGGAAATAGGGAATGGTTTACGGTAATATAAACTGTTAATTTTTAAAGCTGGGCTTTATTTTTATTTATTATTTTTACCGGGAAGAATTATTTTTTTTGCTAGTTCGTTAATAACTTATTTTTATTTAATTGGAAAATTACTATAAGCGAAAACGGCTGGACGATAAATAAATTAAATTAAAAATGGATTAAGTATTTCGATGAATATATTAAAACGTATATTAAAGGTTTAAAACGTTTTTTTAATTTTTAACGGTTACGAAGGTTATTATTCGATTAAATTTAGAAATTATTGTAAAATTAATATTATTATTATATTTTATATATTTACTTATTTTTTTATCGGTTTTAATTTTTAAACGTATTTTGTTTTTCCGTATTAAAACGCGTTTATTTGTTATATATTAAAGGTTTTATGCAACGTTACGTTATTTATATTGTTAAGGAAGATTTTATCGCCGGTTTTTATAATGCGTTTAAAGTTGCTATAACGATTAATAATATTAAATCCGGATTTGTAAAAAAGGGATTTATTTTATTTAATCCGAATTACGTTTTTTCCGAGTTAGAAGTTTTAATTATGTTTATACCGACCGTTTTCTATTTATTTTTATTAATTCCGTTATTTTCTTATTTACGAAGATTTTTAAAAATATTATTAAAGCGATTTAACAGAGACGTTATTTATAAAGGAAGATTAGAAATTATTAAGGTAGCTTGCTGATAAAGATGCTTAAATCCGTTAATTTTTTAATAAAAAGTAACTTATTACTGTTATACGATCTCCTTAGAGGAGACGTAACCGTGGAACTAAATTAAACAAATGGATAGATTGTGTTATCGATTGCTAAACTTTATTAAACCCTAACCTTCTTATAGGCGTCTTACTCTAGGGTAACTTTAAACTGCTTAATTATATAAGCCCTTATTAACAATCATTCTTAACTAAATTTTAAACGGTTTTTATAATCCGGAATAACCGGATAAATTATCGTTCGTAATTTTCCTTATATCGATTTAAAAGTTAAACTTCGACATTTTTTAAGCCCGTTATTACCATGTTCCAATTTTACTAATAATTTTTCTATAAGCCAGTTATTTCTTAATATAAATTTACGTAAAAATTAATTATTTCCGCCGTTTTAAATTAAATCGTATTCGAAAATTAAAAATAAAACCCGATTTTTTTCGGAAAAGTTATTAATATCGACAAAGGTATTGATATATTTTATTTTGCCGATTATTTTATTTAAATTGGATAATTTAATCGGGATTGTTTCCGTCGAAATTCCGGAGGTACGGAGTACTAGGACTTTATATTCGGACTTAGCCGGTATATTTTAGTGGTTTTAATTAATAGGGATTTAAGAAGCCCTAAGATTAATCGAGGTTAAAAAAGGTGGTTATCGTAAGACTGGTAAAAGGTTGCAAAGCTATTTTATACAGACTTAAAGTTTACCGTAAAAAACTTAACATTTTCTAAATTATTATTTAAAATTCCCCCTACTAAACCGTAAAGCTAAAAGGCATAAGGTTTATTAAGGTCGAAACTTGCCGGCATTATATAATAGTCGGCTTCGGGATAAGGCTTTTCGCGACCGAGGTATAATTTATCGTTACCGTAAAAACTATTAATAATTACCGTATTCGAAAATATTAGGTAAAGTATTTATCGTATTAATTATTAATATAATTACTTCGTATTTTTAGCTCAGCCTAGTTAATACGGCTTAAACCTAATAACCTTACGTATAAAAAATTACATAAGCGTAACTAGGAAATATTTTTAAAAAGTTAATTTGTTTTAATTAAAAACCGGAAAAAAGTAATATGAATTATATAATATAATAATTAACGATAAAATATATTTAATTAATTAATTAATTCCTAACTTTTTTAATCGTACTTAATTTTAAAAACCTTTGATTATTTTTTATTTATCGCCGATACGGTAATAGAATTAAAACCTTAATTAATTTAACATTTTCAAATTAACGTTATATTAAAAAACGGTAATTTAAATTAAATTTAAATTTTTTCTAATGGAAAAAAAATATAGGTTTAATATTATTAAATTATTAATTATATTATAAAAGTAATTAATTAAAATAATTATTTAAAATAATCTTTAATTTCAAAAAAAACGTAATCGTAAAGCCAAATTAAATAAATAAATAAATTATATTATTAGTTATTAAATTTTATTAAATTTTAACTTTTTTTATAAATATTTTATTTTAAAATAATTTTAAATTCCTTAATTATATTTTTATAGATAATTATTTTTAACGAAATTTTAAATTATTTTTATAATTTGAAATAATTAAATAAATTCTTATTTATAATTCTTTAATTTATATAAATTTAAAAATTAAATGCCGACGTTTTTAAAGCCGTTATTATTATTATTTAATTTTATTAATAATTTCTTTATAAATCGAATGTTTCTTAATATAAATTTACGTAAAAATCGATTATTTCTGCCGCTTTAAATTAAATTATATCCGAAAATTAAAATTAAAATCTGATTTTTTTCGAAAAAATTATTAGTATTAATAAAAATATCGATATATTTTATTCGGTTAATTATTTTTATTAAAATTCTAAAAATACGGAATATTAAAATTTTATATTTAAATTTAATTTCTATAATTTAATTATATTAATTACTAAAAATTTAAAAAATTACGAAAATTTTACTATATTTTAAATTCTTATTTAAATTTTCCTTTATTAAATTAAAATATAAAATTTATTAAAATCGAAATTTATCGGTATTACGTAATAATCGGTTTCGGAATAAGATTTTTATTTATTAAAGTATAATTTATCGTTATTATAAAAATTATTAATAATTACCGTATTCGAAAATATTAAATAAAGTATTTATCGCATTAATTATTAATATAATTATTATATATTTTTAATTTAATTAAAATAATACGGTTTAAATTTAACGATTATATAAAACGATTTTTAAATTTATATAAATTTCAACGTATATATTTTCATATTAATAAAAGAGTTTTTTCATTTATTAATTATTATAATTATTAAATTGAATTTTACATTTTATTTTTTATTTTTATTAATATGTTTTTTTTAAAAATCTATTTTCAAATATAAAAAATTTAAATTTAAATTTTATTTTAAATAATTTATGTATTATTGTCGGCAATTGGTACTTTTAGGTGCCTACGGCTGGTGCGTCTAGGCTGCAGATGCTGCCTAAGACAGCCTTTATCTAGGAACCATCTTTTGTATAGCTAAACGTATATATAAAGGCGATTACCCCCAGATTTCTTTAATCTTTCTTAAAATAACCATACGCTTTACGCTAAAATCCTGCATTTAATTACTGTAACTATTAATATAGTAATATTTTTTAATTAATTGGCAACCGTAATACGTTAAACGGAATAATTATTTACAGGTTAAGTTAATAAAAAAGGTACGAAACTTAAAAAGAAATCGTTTAGCTAACTTAAAAGAAAATAAACGGTTAACGATAGCAAGTAAATAACAAGAACGTACTTTAAGGCAGCTTTCTGTAGTCGAATAAAGCAGCTTATTTAATAAAGGCTTCGTTTTTATACGGGATAGGAAACATACGAATAACAACCTATTATTTTTTTTTAATCAAAAGAACACCCAAAACGAAGAATTTTACAATAAAGGGGAAAAACAAAAGCTTACGATAAACGTAGCGGTAGGAAAAAAAACCTGCCTTTAAGATTTCCATAAAAAAAGCCATATTACCTTAGCAACGATAACTAAAAAATCGATACGAAACCCTTATATAGAAATAACAGCCTTAATTAAAATTAAATAAACTTTATACGTCCCTAGGTACTAACTTAAGTAGGATTAAGGAAAACGTTAAGGTACGAAAATATAGATACAAATCGGTTAAGGATAAAATTAAAGATTTAAAGCTCTAACAAAAAAAACGATATAATAGAACGAATAAATAATATCGTAAAACGATTATTAGATATATCTTAATTCGGGGGCGTATTTTAATAAGGACCGCCTTAACTAAAGGCGATACGAAACTTACAAAATATAAGCATTCGCAAAAACGCTTTACGAAACGCTTAAAGGGCGGAAGGTTCGCAAAAAGCCCTTATCGCCATCGAGAATAACGTAAAAGAAATTAACTTTTTAAAAGAAAGCGAAACGAAACCGAGAAGGTGGTTTATTAAAAAGCTTAATCTTCCGAAAAGGAAAAAGAGCGAAAAAAAAAAACTATGCAAAAAAAAAAAATTTAATATATAAGGACCTTAACGATTCGGATAAGTCACTTTCAAACTCGTCCAATAGTTCTCGAAAACGAAGAAACCGTCGCGATAGTTCCTTTAGCATCTTTAATAGCTTTTTAAGCTTTAATAACTTAGATAGCTTTAACGAATTAAGCGTTCGCCTAAAGGAAAAAAAAAAAACTCCAAAAAGTCTAGTAACGAAAATATAAAGCTACGTTAAAAACATTTTAATTTTTTACTGGATAAAAAAAACCATTTAACAGGCTGGATTAATTAAAAGCTTTAAAACAACGCCTTAATATTTACCCTTAAAAAAATTAGCTATAAAGACGGAATAAAGCTGAAATAACTTAATCAGCTACGCTTCGCAAAAACTATTATTAAAACGTACAAAAGGGCGCAGTTAAAATTAATTACAGGTATTAAAAAAAGAACGAAAATATTAAAAACCTTTAGAAAAATTTACGTAACTATAAGCAAAGCTAAGCAAAGGTCCTTTTAGAAAAAACTTAGCAAAATTACATACGATAAAAAAGACCCCGTATAATTTATTACGAAGTTTCAAAAGTTTTTACGAAAAGTTAAAGGCTATAATATAAAGTTCGGATTAAAGGAATAAATTATTATGTTCCTTACTGCTCTAAAGAATCGCGTTAACAGTTAGTATAAAACAATTTAATTAGTGCTTAAATAAACCAGTTATTCCTTTTAGAAGCTGATTAACGACTTTAATAGCGAATTTTATAACCGCATTAATAAAAAAAAACGGAAAGTTTTATAACGCTTAAAAAGACAAGGGAAAAGGAAATAATAATAATAACTTCCGAGATAACAGGCCCGTATAAAACAAAAATAAAAAGCTACTTTGCTTTAACTATGGCAAATACGGGCACCTAGCGAAAGATTACCTTAAGCCGTAAAAAAAGAAAAACGGCAAAGGAAAAAAAAAGCATAATTAACGTTAAGGTAAAAAAACAATTAAAGTAATAGCTTTCGTAACGCTTATAACGGTAACAGGAACGAAAAGCAATTTATTTTTAACGGTTTGAAAAATCTGTACCGATTAAACGGAAAAACTTTTAACGCCCGCGTTAAAAAATAACAGCTTAAGGACTTTATATAATAATACGATAAAATAATTCAAAAAGAACCCCAGGAAGCTTTAATAACTAAATACCTTAAAACCCGGCGAGTTTTAAAGATTAAGTACCTTAAAATTTAGGTAATTAATTGCCTTAAGCTATAAGTAAGTAAACGTTTTAAAAAAACTATTATAAAAAAGTTATATTTTTATACGTTTATTCCTTTTATAGGAACGACTTAGATAAACTGCTTTAGGACTTAAAAGCGAACGTTAATATTACGAATAATATTAGTAACTTTAAGAAAAACATTATAATAGATATTAAGTCTAGGGGAATCCAAATTATAACGGGTAAAGGACCTGTAATTACTACTTTTATTAATATTATTAAATAACCTTTAAAAGATTTTAACGGAAAAGAAATAAAATTACGGTTAGGTATACGTTATATATTAGTAATTTTTTATTAAACGTATTTTCCGGGGAGATATTTTATAAAAAGGAAAATTACCTAAATCGTAACGTTTTAATAAACCCTGATAAGATTTAGTTGTTAACAATTAATATTTTTCGGAAAGGATTTTTCCTATAGTTTTACGAGAAACCGGAATTTATTATTAAAGTTTTAAATTTAGTAAACGATAAAAACTATTAATAAAGATTCGTGTTAAGGGATGTATCCGGTAAGGAAGATAATAATAACTTAATAAATAACTTAAGACGTATATTTTCGAACGTTTTTAAAAACGGGAAAATTTTAATAACGGATAAAGTTATAAAAAAACTTATTTTTTAATACCGTTATTTTTATTACTTTAATACCGAACGACTAATATAAATTATTAAAAGATTTACGGGGATAAATTTAAACCTTAACGATATAAAAAACATTTTTTATATAATGTACAACGGGCCTAATAGCTTAATGGTTGCGAACCTGGGTGTCTTTTTTAATTACGACAGGCTTGGGTACCCTGTTTCGGTTAATTTTAAAAAATAGCTGGTTTAAATCCAGCTTGGGTTACCGTTCCTTTAGGTAACGCCAGCCTAAAAGGAGCTAGACCAATTGGGGCTTCGGCTTTGCCACCGTGTCGGCGACAATTAAGGGGTGGCTGGGAACTAGTTACGATTAAGGGCGTTAGGAACTAATTAATTAATCGGGTGTATTTATCGTTAGTTGCCGTGTTACATAACCCGTATTGCGTTTTTCCGGCCTTTAGCTAAAAAGGGACGGTTTTTAAAGCTATCCTATTTCGGCTATATTTTTATTTTCCTAAATAAGTTAACAGCTGCTAGTTTTCTAGTAACCTATATAAGACCTACTTTAAAACCTATATGCTAAACGTTAACGTTTTAAATATGATTTTCAATTAATTATTATCATTAACATATTTTATTGCTTTTTATATTTACCTACAACCTGGCGTACATTAACAATAATAATAAAAACACCTTCCCGTTACGTCCTACGAGTTTCCTTCTTAGGGTACGCGTTTTTGTTAACCAGTACAATATGGTACACCTTTTTTTGCAGCCCGAAGGCGGTCCTGATAGTGGCGAACCCTGCGATATTATAAAGGAATTAATAACAACTCTGAATCGCATTAACGAAACCCGAAACGGAGCTTTTAACGCTAATGTTTACGATTATCATAATATTAACGATACCCTAAAGGAAATTAAAGGCCAGGAAGGCCAGGAAGGTTAAAAAGGTTAGGAATTAATTAACTTAATAGAAAATTAATTAATTTTTTTATATATTGTTACGATGCGTCGTACTTTATGTAATGTTAAAATATAACAGATATATTATTATAATGTTAGTATTAATTAAAAACGTTGCAAAATATATACAAAATTAAGTGTATTAAGTGGGTGCAAAAATGTAGGGGGTATAAGTGGGTCACCTACAGGTTACTAGGAAGCTGACAGCTGTTAAGGTGCCAAGAAAAATAAAAATATAGCCGAAATAGGATGGCTCGGTTTTTAGAGGGGTGCTTCCCGGTTGTATTATGTAATCCTTTGTGCATGTACTTAGTAAATGGATCAGCTTTCTATACATAGCTAGATACCTCAATGGCACTTTACCTTACATATAATGTACGACGAAAGGAAAATACGGAAAATATTATTTATAAATTTTTAAAAGTGAAAAAAATATATAGGAGAAATTATTTGGTATAACGTAAAGTTAATTAAGCTTATTAATATCGAAAATAAAGGTTATTTTAAATTTATTACAAATAATTTATTACGTTATAGAAAATATTATTCGTTTAAAAGTAAGGACGAAATTTAATAGAATTTTTACGTATATATTACGTAAATTATAAAATGTTTAAAAACGTTATTACCGGACGAAAAAGGTAAATATAAAAAAGTACAAATTTTATACTTTAATAGCGGTAAAAAATTCGTTATGATAATAATTAAGAATTTCTGCGTTATAAAAAATATCGAACTGGTAATTTTTAACGTATATAATTAATATTAAAACGGAATTACAAAACGAGGAATATAATTTCTATAAAATAAGGCGCGTATAATTTCCGCGTAAATAAAATTTTTTATATATTTTTAAAATTTCGTAATAAAGGTAATAACGTATATTATTAATAAGATAAACTAGTTTACGGTAAAGGATATAATATTAATCGAATATTTTAAGGACGTATTCGAACCGAATAAATTATATAAATTAGATAACGGTTATTTTCGAATTTTCGGTAGTAGGTATATAATCCTAATTAATAAAAATTATCGGATTAGATTAGAGAAATTAGTAGTTTATAAAATAAAGGGAATGCTGTTAAGTTATTAAGGGATATATAATTATAAGGTATAATTATTAAAGGGTAATAAATTATTTATAATACCGTATATTATAGTTTACGAAAACCTAGAAAAGCTAGGTAAACCCCTTAACCTTAAGAATATTATCCGATTATTTTTACAGCCTGTATAAAAGCGTTTAAAATACCGTTAAAAGCAGGGCGTAAAAATAAAAAATAAAGATAATAACGTTGTTTTAAAGGACGATATAAACCAAGAAATTAAGCAAATTAAACGTAAAAGGAAATACCCGAAAAAGACTGTTTTTAAGCTGTATACCTTAAAGGCCTTAAATAAAGCTTTAAAGTTAATTTAAAAATTAAAGTTAACTTTAATTTAAAAAGTTAAAAGCGAAGGTAATTTATATATTTTTTATTTTAATTTATTAACGTTAAGTAATAATAAAAATTATTTTGGTAATTTTAAAAATGCCGATTAGGTTATCTGGAACGTTTACGAATACGAATAAGTAATTAATATGTTAGATATTAATACCTATAGGCTATTTATTACCGTAAATAACGGTTTATCCTTAAAAGAAACTATAAAAAGCCTAGAATATAAGATATAATTTAAAGTTATTTTTATAAAGATTAAGGAAAATTTTTTGCGTGGAATCTTTAAATTTACGTTTTTTGGCAAAATAACTTAAAGGTATTTTATTAATATTAAATAGGTATTAAAAAAAAGTATACGTTTATAGAAAAGCTGAATAAATATAAGGTACGTATTTGTGTAAAAAGATTTATGTAATAAAAAGAAATTAATTATAACGAAACCGTAGTAAGTATTATAAAAGCAGTATATTAAAGGATTTTAATAACGTTAATTATTTTTTTAAAGTAATATATATTTTAAATAAATTTTATTATTACGTATTTAAACGGTAAATTAAAGGAAAATATTTATATAATATAGTTTTCGATATTAAAAGAATATTTTAATACGTATTTAAAGGATAGGGAAATATATAGGTTTTCCTTTAAAAAGGTTATTAAGTTAATAAATTTATTATATGGTTTAAAGTAGGCCGGAGTTGCTTAGTAGAAAAAAATAAAGGAGATATTCGCGAAATAAGGTTTCCGTCCGTTAATTTCGGACGACGCGATATATTATAACTTTAAAATAGGAAACGTTATTGTTTTATATATAGATAATTTCCTGCTTTTCGGTCCTAGTAGATAGTATTTTAAGGATATCGTTAAAAGGATTATTAAAAACGTTTTAATTAAGGATTTAAATAATACGGATTAATATTTAAGCGTACGAATTATCCGTTTTTTATTAATAGGAAATATTAGATTAAATTAATAATAGTATATTAAGAAATTATTAAAATTAGTCGGCTTAAACGAGATAAAAAAAAAGCTTATATTATTCGTTAAGGATTATTTAAAGTACGTTATAAGATATAATGGTATAACTGGTAAAAAAAAAAACGTTTAAATATACGAACTTAATAGGGAAATTTAATTTTTCGAGTTATATTAATAAACCGGATATAACGTTTGTAACGTTAATTTAAGCAAGGTTTATAAGTAACTTGTTATTTAAATATTAAAAATGTATTAAAAAATTGCCGAAATATTTAAACAGTATATTAAATATGTTTTTTCGATACCGGAAGTTATAAAAAAATTATTTATATTATAAGTATAATAATTTAAAGTTATTCGGGGTAATAGATATAAGTTTTGCGAATAATTATAAATTAGCAAAGTTTACCATAAGCTATATATTTTTTATAATTAAAGTATTTATTTTATAAATTTCGAAATTATAAGATATTATTATTAAATATATTACGGAAGTAAAATAAATAAAAGTAAAAATAGCAGTTATAAAGGTAATTAAAATTAGAAACTATTTAATAAAGTTAAAGCTTATATTTAAAGGTTTTATTCCTATTTTAAAGGATAATATAAATATGTTTAAATAAGTAAAAGAAATATAAATAATACGAAGAAAACGTTATATTCGAATTAAATATTATTACGTACGTTAAAAAGTTCGAAAAGAAAATATTAATTTTTAATACGTAAAAAATAAAGATAATTCTGCCGACGGATTTATAAAGTTATTTAATAGGGTAAATTTTAAACGGTTTATAATTAATTTAAAATTTAAGGAAATTTAAGAAAAGTTAGAAGATATTTAAGATTTGGTTAAAGTAATTAATAAAAAAATAGTTTTGCTGGATTTTTTTTATACGGGAAAAAGAGCGTTCCTTTATTAAAACCTGTTTTTCGTTATTAAGAATAATAATTGCGGTATTTTTTTTACGATTACCCGAAAGTATCCGTTTATCTATTAGTTTTAAGGTTTTAACTTTTTATAAAATTACCTGTTTATATATAGCTATAATTCAGCCTGGATAATACGGCTTGAACCCAACGACCTTGCATAATTCCTTATTGTTATCTTTTTTTTATAAAAGCTTTATTTTCTTTATAATAAACGTTTCTTTTTTTCAATAACGTATATTTTTAATTTTCCGGCGTTTATTTAAGACGTAATTCGTTTTACTATAAAAGTTGGTTTTTTTAAAAGTCATTTTATATAAAAATAATAAGTTATTTCTTATTAAAAGATTAACCGACTTAATTATTTTGTCGGTAAGCTACTTTAGTAATTTTTAATTTTCCTTTATAAATAACGTTCTCGGTAAATTATTTTAATAAAATTTTTAAAAATTTTCGTTAATAAGAAAATAACGGAGTTAATAAAATTAAGTAAAAAAGGGTCGATATAAGTATAATAAAACTTTTTATTTAAAAAGGACGTAATAAAAATCGAATAAAACAAATCCCGTTTTTACGAATCAGGATTTAATATTATTAGTTATTATAGTAATTTTAAACGCGTTTTAAAAGTCGGTGATAAAATTTTCCTTAATAATATAAATAACGTAACGTTATATAAAATTTCGATATATAGTAAATAAACGCGTTTTAATACGAAAAAATAAGATATGTTAAAAAGTTAAAATTAATGAAAAAAAATAAGCGAGTAAATAAATATAATAATATTATTAATTTTGCAATAATTTTCGAATTCGATTAAATAATAGTTTTTATATATATTAACAATAAAAAAGGGTTTAAACTTTTAATATGGAAGGTAAAGTGCCATTGTGGTATCTAGCTATGTACATACAATTAAACTTTTAATATATATTTTAATATATTTATTAATATAAAAAGGTTTATTAAAACTTTTCTTTTATCGAAATTATAAATATATTTTTCCGTAATATTATGTTTCGTAATTATAACTTAAATAAATTTAAATTATTTACCAAGTATTTTTAAATGTTTAGATTGATTTTTTATATAATTTATTTCTCGATTTAAATACGTTTTAAGTTTTTTTGTCATTTAACAAAATTATATATTTAATTAATTTTAATATATATAATAATACGTTAAGTAGTTAAATAATTTATTATATTTTTAATATATTTTAGTTAAATAAAATCCTTTACGTATTTTAATTAAAAATTCGTTCGATAATCGATTTTTTTTTTAGTTAGCGTTAACTTTTAGGAATGAAGGATAATATTAATTCGGTAAATTATACCGTTATATCGGTTTTTTAAGGTAAATTCGAAACGTTATATAATATAAAAAGCCGTTTATAATTAAGTTTTAGGGAGTCTTTTTTTACCTTAAACAGTTAAATTTGTTCTTACTTTTTTTATAAGCCGTTTAATATTATTAATATTAAAAAATAAATGATTAAAGTTGGGTAATTAAAACGGAGTAAAAAGCTAATAACTTATTTATATAAGCAACTCGCTTATATTGTACGTTATAATATTATATTATAATATTTAAAAATATAAGTTTAAATCCTATTAAAATTTTCGCAGGTACGTTATAAAAAATACGATAATTTTTACGATATATTTATTATACTCTTTTATTTTTATTTTTATTTTTATAAAAAATTACGGTATTCCCTTTTTTAAATAATATTTAAAATTATAAAAATTTTATTTATTAATTTTTAACAATTTAAAAGAAATATTAAACCTAGCTAAAATCGATTAAATAATTAAATTTTAAATTCGTTTAGTTAATAACTTATAAGGGATTAATTTATACGTTACGGGTACAGCTTTCTTTCAGCCGTAACTGTTTTTATATGTATTTAAAAAGGTTCCGCTACCCTCACTTTTTATCTAGGACCTTTTAAAGGTCAATCTGATAAATTCCTTTCTTTTAGCCGTATATGCTTCAGTGTGTGATGTCAGGGTCTCATACATTCCCAACAGCGTATTCGTATCCACGGCCCCTTGGCGAAACAACAACTTACCTCAGACAGTCAGGTTTCCGTAGCTTCCATTTAATATACGCGAAGTTTATTCTCCGATTGCAAGACGACTCGCTGCGTGTAGTGGAATTGGCCAAACGGCGATGCAGGCCCTCGAACTCCTGCGGCCTATCAGATGCCCGTGACCACTTTTCGATGAGTATCCCATCTCAAGGACATTTGAGACGACATGAGTGGTAGAATCGAGCCAATGACCAAATGATATCGGGCACCCGCAGCTGAAATACCGTCGAATTGGCTTCGGCCTTTATGGTTTGTAGTGGCCATTCGCGGATGTGAATTTCCGAGGAATCAGCCTGGTCCCTGTACCAAAGTTTCAGAACAACCACTGTGTCGTCGGCCAAAAGTTCCCTTATAGTCGTTAAAATATTCCATTGAACTAACATTCGACTGCCACCATGCTAGGTATAACAATATCATATTCATGCTTCTGGGCCTGGAATTTTGCGCGCTTCTCCTCTCTTCTCAAACGAGCAGAAGTATATTGGAAGAGACATTTAAACGCTTATACGAGATGAAGCTAAAATATGCATGAGAGTACGTAGAAACGGAAGACATTACCGGTTAAGACGCTTTTATCCAGATTATATAGAGGAGTTATTAAATAAAGCCAAGTACTTTTAATATTTTATATAAAAACTGTAAATGGTTTTAAACTAATAAGTACGATAACTATTATTAATAACTAAAGAGTTTTCTTTAAATAAATTATAAATAATATACGAAATATAATAACATCTTTTTTATAATATTATTCGAACTTATTAATAATAATTATATTTTTAAGTTCTGTTATCTTTATAAATAGGACTTTTTATAAAATGTAATCGATAACGCTGTTAAAGGTATAAATTAATAGCTTAATAGCCTATTAACCACTACCTTTTAATAGAAAAAACTTAGCTAAAACGTTAAATAACGAATTTAGCTTATTTTAAATATAGTTTTCGTAATAGCTATTCTAAATAAGTCCTTTATACCTAAAGCAATATATCTTTTTACCCGGAGTTATCGGAACCCTTAAAATAACTTAAATTAATAATAAAAACTAACGAAATTAACGTTGTTTAAGTAATTACAAGGTCGTTAAGTTTAAGCCGTATTATTTAGGCCGAGTTTTTTAAGTAATTATTATTAATAATTATTTAAAAAACGTTATCTTCGTATGTTAAAGTAATAAAGTAATAAATTTATTAATTCGAAATTATTTTTATCGTTATAAACTGTAAAATATAGAAAAGCTTTCGATTTAAAAACGTATTTAGCGTACGGCGATTATTTTCGCTATTATATAAGCCTTATATATACTGTAAAAAGTTAAAATAAAAAATAAAAAGGATCGGCGATACCTACCTATAACGGGAAAAAAAGCCCATAATCCGGAAAATTTTAAAACTTTATAAAAGTTTACGAAAATAATCTTAAATAAGTTAAATCGAAAGTTTAAAAAAAATTTCCGTATAACGAAATTTTTTTTTTATTATTAGTATAATAATTATAAAATTATATTAATTTTAACGATACCTATTATACCTCCGTTATTTGAAAGTTTATAATATTTTTATATATTATAACTTTTAACGAATCGTAAAAAAACGTAATTAATTAATTATTTTATTCTACGTTAACTTTTTAAATATATAATCATACTTTTCTATATTTTCGTAAAATAACCGAATATAAAACATTTTACGTTTTCGATCGAATTAAACTTTAAATTAAACTAATTTAATAAATGTATCGTAGTAAATAATAATATTTACTTGTACGTTTTTATTAAAAGAAATAGCGTAAATAATAAAATCTTAAAAGTTTTATTTTATAAAATATATTTATAATTATAAGGCGTAATAAAACTTTTCATTACGTATTAACCGGCGTTTAAGGTTTTATATATAATTTTAAATTTTTTATAAATATTATTTCGTAAAGTTTTAAAGTATTACTGAGTCGGTTTATATAGCTAATATTAGTTTCGGCAGTTAAACAGGGATTATCGTATTTTTCCCAGCGATTAAATATTATTTTTAAAAATAACAGTTAAATTAAGAAAAACCGTAAACGGGAAAGGAATTATATAACTTACGTTATTCGAAAATTAAAATTATCGTAAAATAAATGGTCGATATATTAAAAAAAATTAAAATTATACGATATTTTAGGCCCGAATATGACTTAATATTATAGATTCGATTTATATATATTACGTATGCTCTATATAACTTTATAAAAAAACGGCAGAAAGAATATAAATAAAAAACGAGGATTTATAAAAGTTAAAAAGAATATTTTCGAAAAACGGCGTTAACGAGCTATTTTAAAATTAAACGAAAAGCTTTTTTATAATATACGATAACGAATAGCCTTAAAGTAATAGCGGAATTATTAATAATATATAACGTTAATTTCTAACGATAATTAATAATTAAATTGAAGAGATTATATTAATTTAATAAAAACCGCGTTATTTTATAAAAAAATATATATGTTAAAAAAAGGAAGGAATTAAAAGTAATTCAATATTAGGTTCAAAGTAATAACGGTATGTAACAGTTTTAATAAAAAAAATTACATATAGAAAAACCGTTAATTTATATGTAGATTTTCAAGAAATCAGGTATTTCGAAAATCGTTATAAAATAATTTTTTATTTTCAAAATCTATTCGAATACTTTCAATTTAGTAAGCCGCTATTACCCTTTTAATTAGGCCTTTCAGGGCCTTTTATTTTTAATATATAATAAAATTTAATAATGTAATAAAAATATATAATAATTTTTATATTAATTATTTCGCCTTTTAAAAACGATTATAACGCATATTTTTAATTACTATTTATTATAAAAGAAAAAGTTAATTTCGAGCGCGAATATAAGTAAAGTTATTATAACGATTTTAAAATTTGTAAAACGTTAATTTCTTTAATAATTTCTTTACCTTTTTCGATTTCTATAATTTTTTTAAAACGATTAATTTTTATTATTTTAAATTTTTCGTATATATAAATCGATATAGTTATTTCGGTTATTATTATTAAATCTCATCGATTGATATTTTTAAATAAGTTACCTTTTATTTTTTCGATTTTTAAACTATTAAAAATCATAGAGTTTATTCCTTTTTTAAGTACCGTATAGGTTATTAAGAAATTAAAAGTTTTAATATTATCTGTAAGGTTATTAACAAACTAACTTGTTATCTTTTTTATATTTTTAAAACATTTTATCCGGCTAAAACTTTAAAAGTTGTAAAAGCTTATTATAATAACCTTATTTTCGTTTAATTTCTTTTTTTAAAGCTTTTACCGTTTAATTAAAAGTAGTATTATTTCCGTTATTAGTAACGAAGGTATTATAAGCTATAAGTTTATTCCTTTATTGCCCGATAGTTTTAAGTTAATATTAAGGTTAAATTTATTAATTTATACGTTAACTCTAAAAAAATTCGGCTTTTTTATAACTTTATTATTATTCTTTCCTAAAATTATGCTTTTATAGTTAACGTTACTTTTATTAGGTAAATCAGATTTATTACCGGTTTTTTTTAACGAAAACGATACGATATAAGTTTTTATTAACGAAAAGTTCTTTACAAAATTACGTTACGTTAAAATCCTTTTCTAAAATCGGTTTTTTTTTTTTTTTTTTTTTTTTTTTTT